>OENM01002825.1:0-13593 GCA_900239745.1 Rotaria magnacalcarata
TTAAAACAATAATAAGAGTAGTAGTATTTGTAATACCGATTGAACAAAAAAATAAGAAAGATAAACTATAGACGAACTGGAATTCGATTGAACCAAACCAATTTTACAGCGTGCATCCGTTGAATGACGCGAACAACCATCGATGCCACCCGGACAGTGGAAATTTATCTGCGATTGAAGGTAATGTTCGACTTGTTGAAACTGATTCTGAATTTCTTGTTGTGGACATTTATCAAGGCGAGATTTTAAACAACGAAAATAAGTGGTCCCTTGTTGACACCAACCACGTTTATTAACAGTATTCCAAGATGGATTAAATTTAACAGTGATCATTAACGGTTGACATAGGTCGTTGATTGTTCTTACTTGACAAATTTCGTTAATGACGGGTGCTTGTTGTACAGGTGATGAACCAAAAATACCGTTCTTCGATGATGCAATTGAATGTAAACCCCCACCACCACGAACCGAATCTGCTGCTTCGGCTTGTTTCGGCGAATCCCAAACGATATTAAATTTATAGTCTTCGATTTTATCATTGCAAAAAGCTAATAGATCATCAACACGTTTTCGAATGCCTAAAAGAATTATTTAAGAATTTGTTCAATGAGTCCGGTAGGAAAAAAATCGAATGCCTACCTTTCATGATCGATTCCATTGCTGTTTCATATTTTTCTTTCGTTTCACAACCACGATATTTCTTATGAACACACTCAAAGTAAACTCTCGATGCCACACAATATTTAATCGCGTCGGTTTCGCGATCTTCTTTTTCCGGCTTACGACCGCATGCACGAGCACCCATTACGTCACATGCATGTATATTTGAAATCATAATAGCAGCCAGGAAAATCAGTAAATAATAGTATTTCATCTCGTCTCATCGAAATATCAAATGATTGCAAGCAAGAAAAAAGTCATTAGTGTTTACTATGTTGTTGCTGTCACCTTCCTCGGCCAATAAGAGATTATAATAGACACGTTGGTATCAGTTTTAAATAATCGAGGAAGAACAAAAGAGATCACACACGCACAAAAACTATGAAATTGTTTTCTCGTTCTCTTCTACTTGTTTCGTTATACTACGATCGATAGAGTTGCAGCATTAACGAAAAAATACCGATAAACTTATGCACGAGTAATCGTTAACATTTCCTCATTAAACAAATAATAAAAGCTTTGTTGAACGATAGTTATGAGAGAGAGAACAAATATTTATTTAGTAACAAAATTGACGCCCACCATGCCAATCACAATCGAAACGAAAACATATCTGTTACGTAGATTTTTTTATCTATCAAGATGTTTCAGTCCACCATGATTTAAGTCCTAAACCCGGTTCAGATATTGAACCAATGATGGTGTAGGGTACTTTTTTGTCGTCGTCATTCGTCGTTTGGGTCATCGATACATTATTATTTGATATTTCTTTTGGTGCTGTATCTTCAAAAATTTCTTGTACAACACGAAAACTTAAAAAAGCAAACAAAATGCAACGATCGAATCAACTGAGCAGGATTACGTACCGAATTTCTTCACCAATATCCATCACGAGATCATGTGTTTCATCATCCGTTTCATATTGCCATGCCCATGTTTGTTCTGCTTCAATAAATCGAGATGGATGTTGAAGTTTAGTCGATGGAATAAGAATATCATCAAAAAACCCTATTGAACGAAATTTGTTTTTCATCACGATAATCTATTTCATTTCTTATTACCTAAGGTTACTGTAATGCCATCTTTACTTGATGATCGAATTTTACCTTTAAAAATAGCAAGAAATCTTAAAATCTTGGTTGGATTCTTTGCGTATCTTACCAACGAGAATTTCATCAATATTCGGACGGAAGACGATATAACGAAATTTGACTTTAATATGAAAATTCGCATCCGATGGCAATATAATACAATCGCCCATCGATAAAATATCATACAAACATACACAGAGGCCTAATTCTTGAAAAATTGTATTGGCTAATTTACGGTCGAGTTCTTCGGCTACAATAGTACTCAATTGTTCATTGAATAGATGTGGTGCAATAGAAACTGTATCGTCCAACGTTGCTACGATAAACATTGTTTTCTGAAAGATGATTTTTTGAAATAAACTTTTTTTTCTAAATACGTTCAATTCTTGTTTTATTTATTTGCTTAAAAAAAAAAGAACGAGAAATTTTTCATAACAATAGCCTATTGTTTATCTTTTGCACTAGTTGATTTTTTAACAGGTTGTACATCGGTGGGAGATGATTCAATGGCAGGGGATCTTGAAGTAAAACTTTGGAGATCCTTCGTTTGTAGATTTTTATAAATAGATAACGCGGAGGCCACCATTGACGACATGTCACCAGTGTTGGTCGGCAAAAGAATTGTATTATTTGTACGAGCAAGATTCCCGAATGCGTGAACATACTGTTCAGCAATTTGAAATGAAGCAGCATTGCGTCCTTGCTGAAAAAGAAAAATTTATTTTAAGAAAAAAAATGTTATAATTTACCTCAGATTGTAATTGATCAGCAACTATTTTAAGAGCTTCTGCACGTGCATTGGCTTTAGCACGAATTGCTTCGGCTTCACCGTTAGCATTGTTGATTTGTTCAAGTTTAAAACCTTCACTAGCTAAGATTGTTGCTTGTTTTGTACCTTCAGCTTTGTTAATTTGTGCTTCGCGGACACCTTCACTCTCTAAAACAGTAGCTCGTTTACGCCGCTAAATGTAAACAACATTTATGTTATAAACATTTTCTATTTCTTTATCTCCTAATTTACTTCAGCTTCCACTTGCATTTGCATCGCTTCTTGAACTTTAGGCGGAAGACGAATGTCACGAATTTCGTATCTAAGAAATTCAAACTGATTAAATAGTATTGTTTAAACATTGAAATCACCTTAGGCAAACAATACCCCATGCTTTCGCTGCTTTATTGATAGCCTCTAAATAGAACAAACAACAACAATAAGACGAATAAATCCTGAATGTATAAAACTACTTACCAACAATGCCAACATTGAGTGATTCTCTCTCGCGAAATAGTGTGTCCAATGCAATTTTACCGATTTCCGAACGCATAGTTGTTTGTGCAAGTTGTGTTACAGCAAATTCAGCATCTTCAACACCGTAACTAGCCTAAATAAACATCACACTCGTGAATATTTCTCTTTTTGTTGATTTCTACTTCTTACCAAATAAGCATCATAAACTTTGAGATATAATACACCATCAATAGTCAATGTTACATTGTCTAGAGAAATCATTATTTTTTGTAACAAAGGGAAAAAAATGTTTTTTTTATACCTTTTGAAATAGCTGTTTGACTTGGAATTTCGATTGCTATTTCTTTCAAACTTTGTACATAACGAATACTATCCAAAACCGGCAGTAAAAAGTTCAAACCCTTAAAACAAAATATTATTGTATAACTAATCTCCTATTCACTTACAGGGTTTAAAGTTTTAAAGAATTTTCCCATACGTTCAACAACCCATGCTTCTTGTTGTGGAACGAATAGAATAACTGTATTGTATGGTAAACGAGAACGAAAACGAAGTTGTTGTTCGCGAGCCGTCGTTGTTATAACACGTTGTAAAAGTCGCCGCTAATAATTAAACATGGATAAAGGCCGAAAACAAAAGCCGAAAACTTACAGATACAATTGGACCCAGCGTTTTATTCAATACAAACGCCATATTAACAAATATTACTTCTACAAAAGAGAAATTCGTATGGTTTTTTCATAGCAAGAAATGTTGAGTCATATTTCTAATAATACATATTTTTTATTTGAATCAATCTGACAGCATTTAAGAAAATACATGTATAAAAAAAAAGAATATCTGACAATGAAAATTTATGGTGAAAAGAGTTGGCGTTTAGTATCATCTAAAATTAGAAAACAAAAAATAAAATACATCGAATCTGGTTTTCTCTTACTATTTAAATGACTATAGTCACTGGGAAGATTTTCATCATTAATACTCAAGTCATTCATGTGGAAAGGATCTCGACTATGACGATGTCGTGGCGCAGCCGATCGTGGAATGTCTTCAGGCTTACATATTGGACTGCCAGTGATAAAATATGAAGATTCTAAAGCCTATAGAAAAACAAAAAATGTTCAACTGTTTTTTCTTTCTATGAGTTTTGTTTTACTTGTTTAGCCGTAGCTCGATGTTTTGGATTCATAACAAGTAAACTTTTTAAAAGAATTAATTCTTGTTCATTCGCTCGAAGAAATTTTTTCTCGAAAGTTTCTTCGTGATTCAATAAACTTTCATCATGAAATTGTAAAAAATGTTTAAATGTTTTCGCTTCTGGCCACGTTTTATCATCGGGTGGACCAAGTAAACGATAGATCATCAAGATTTGTTCGATTTCACTTTTACTAGGAAATATGATATGTCGATTTATTAATTCACCGATTACAACACCCAACGACCACAGATCCGTTGATGTTCCGTATTGTCGATCGCCAAGTAGGAACTCCGGCGAACGATACCAAGCCGGTGGTAAACGATGGAGTTTTCGACTTGTATCATCAGCATAGATTGAAATACCAAAATCAGCGATTTTAATTATTCCTTGATTATCAATCATGATATTTCCTGGTTTGATATCCTTCAATATTGAAAGCAATATTATAGAAAACATCACGAAATAAAAGTTCATACTAGGTGCATAATGTTCGATGAATGAATATATTCGAGACCTGAAAGCATCATATGAGTCATACATTTTATATGACTGTGATTATAACGATTGTCTGTACAATGGATTAAACGCTTGAAAGAAGAAAAGATTTATTTTTCGAATGGAAGTTTTTTCCATGGTGGACTTACTCCAAGATCTGCATACATTAATTCAAAGACTAGAACAGCAACTTTGGAATCGGTTGTATAAAATGAATCCAAGAGCTAGAAGAAATCTATGAGTTGAAACATTTTTTTACTAGATTCACAGATTGTACCTTGATAACATTAGGATGATTTAATTTTCTTAACATTTGCATTTCGTTTTCAGCTGCTGGCTCAGCCCAATCAGTGTATTCTCCATGACGACCCACTTTAATCTAGGAATAGTTCAAGAATTTTTTTTCTTTCTTTGATTTCACATTAAATACTTTTTTAATAGCAACTTCTGCATTCGTTGGAAGATACCGAGCTTTATAAATACCTACAAGCTAAAAAAATCCAAAACCATAGAAGAAAGGAAAAAACACAATAAAATCCTATTTACCGAATCTTCAACAATCACTTCATCGATCGCATAATTTTCAGATTTCGCAGTCGGCATTGATTTCTATAGATTACAGTAAAGAGTTTTGTTTTTCTTTGATTAAATTGTTTATTTATTCTGGAAAGATTGTATAAGAAAGAGAAAGAGAGAGGAAAATTTCATTTGAAATGAATCAACAAATCAGAAGAAAAGTTTTATTTATTAAATTTTACAGCGCCATCTTTCTGTCAGTATTTGTTTTCTCGCTCTCTCTCTCTTTCTCGCTGTCGGCCAATCGAATCAAAAGCAACTAAGTCAGTCAAATAGAGAGCAAGAGAGTTGATTGATTGATAGGTAGATAGTGAACGACCATCGGTCAAATTGTTTTTTTATTGTTGTTGTTATTGTTTCTTTTATTAAAAGAATTTCAATTAATAGATTTTTATTTAGTTAAAATATCATCAACAATGCAGATATGAATACGACTAATCTTAATACTCCATTATCTAATCGAGTACGATATTTTTTCTTATTTGTTAACCGAAAAAATAAACAAAATCTTCTTTTTTTTCTTCTTATAATTATTTTTAGTCGGATGGCACCGATTCCGGATCGATTATGTCTTCAATTTATCCTTCGACGCCAGCAGGCACACCAAATAATTATCTCTCAAATCGCTCATTTATACCGCAAACGCCCGCATCTATTAATTCCGAAATGGATCCATCAAATACGCCGTCAAGTGTAACATCTATACAAACCAATGATCAACGACGAAATATTATTCAACAACTTGCACTTCTACTTCACGCCCATAAATGTCTTCAACGCGAACGACAAGCTCAAGCCTGTAATGGAGATAATCGCGGAATGCCTCCTACAACAGCGTCATTAAATCCTTGTACATTACCGCATTGTGCTACAATGAGAAATGTACTTCAACATATGACGAAATGTGCTGATTTTAAAAATTGTTCTTGTAAATGTTGTTTTCCATGTGTCGTTCTCGCAAAGTATCGTTTTCTTTCAATTTAGTTCATCATTGTGTTCAATCACGTCATATCATTCTCCATTGGAAGAACTGTACTACGCCTAATTGTACTATATGTGGTTCATTGAAGAAGCCATCAGCACTTCGACCACAAAATTCCATACGTATGTTAATTTTTTTTTTTTTTTTTTGAAAAAGTTAAAGCTTTATCTTATAGCAAAAGAATGGCAACAACAATTACAACCCGACCATCGCAATCATTTAGTCAAGAAAATAGTTTCAGCATTATTAAATACCGTTCAACAGGATGGTCGCTCATTACCACCGGATCGTTTAGCTGCAGTAACATCTTATGCTCAACAAACCGAAGCTGAAACATTTAATACAGCTATAAGTCATGAAGATTATTTTCATCGATTGGCTGAACGCATTTATAAAATTCAAAAAGATTATGAAGAAAAACAAATGTCGAAAAAACAACAGATTCTAACCACAACATTGACATCAATCGATAAGTCAGCTGGCGAACAAGGCCCGCCAAATCGTATCGCACCTCAATCCGATTATCCGTCGTCATTTTTACCTTCGACAACAACACAAATTAAATCAGAAAATCAAACACCTAATCCAATGCAATCGGTATCGTTCGATACACATCGCACTTCAACGGATAGTCTTAGTCGAATGACAATTCAAAATACAAGCTCAAATATTATTTCACATTTAGATACCAATGGAAATCAGCCGGATTCAAAACTTATGAAAACAGAACAACTATCACCGAACCATGATACGAAAATTCAAGTAAATAAACATGTTTTTCATATCTCAGCGAATCGTGCCTTATGAAAATATTTTAATCTAGCCTGTATTGTTTCTTCTTCTTTAGACAATGACAATTATAAAGAAAGAAGAAACGATAACAACAAGTGAAACATCAATAAACGGAAATAATGTCACTACCACAACTGTTGAATTAATCAAAACAGAAAAAATCGATATTGAATCAACAAAAACAAATCGCCTGCCGCCAATCGATTCAACAAGTAAATCATTACCAAAATGTCCCGCAGTTTTTTCCGTGGACGATATTCGAGAACGAATGGCACCTATACTTCGTCATTTATCGGCTCAAGAAGAAGGCTCATGGTTTCGTCAGCCGGTTACAGAACAGATTGCATCGGGCTATTTTGATATAATCAAATATCCCATGGATTTTTCTACCATGTTTAAAAAACTCGACGAAAATCAATATTTAACGCCATTTCAATTTTGCGAAGATATTTGGCTTATTTTTAATAATGCATGGACATATAATAAGAAATCACAAAAAGTTTATAAAGCAGGTTTAAAAGTAAGTTCGTTTTATTTGAAGGAAAAATATCTAGTCAAGAAATTGCTTTTTTTCAGCTTGCCGATATCTTTATGGAATTAGTTGATCCTATTATGAAAGATTATGGTTATTGTTGTGGACGTCAATATGTATTTCTACCGTCAGCTATGTTTTGTTACGGTGTGTCGGGCATGTGTTGTACGATTGTACGTGATGGTGATTATTTCGTTTACAATAATCCGGATTCATCAAGAAATAATCTATCCGGTGATAAATATACATTTTGTAAGAAGTGTTTCGATTCAGTTAAATCGGAATATATATTAGTTGGCGATGATCCAGCGCAAACATTAGTTGAATTGCCTAAAATGGAATTTAGTCAAGCAAAAAATGATCATCAAGAACAAGAACCCATGGTCGATTGCATTGTTTGTGCAAGACGCTTTCATAACATATGTGTTCTTTATCATGAACATATTTGGCCTGAAGGTTATGTTTGTAAAACATGCGTCAATCAATATAATATCAAACGAAAGGAGAATCGTTATTTAGCACATAAATTAACAATGACTGATTTAGCCAATGCTTTAGAAAAGCGTGTTAATGAATTTTTGAAGAAAGATTGTGATCCTGATACAGGTCGTGTCACAATTCGAGTTCTAGCTGCAAGCGATCGAATATGCGAAGTTAAACCACGACTAAAGAAACATTTGGGCCCACAAGTACCAGAAGGATATCCGTATAGAACAAAAGCTGTATTCGCATTTCAAGAAATCGATGGCGTCGATGTCGTTCTTTTCGGTATGCATGTACAAGAATATGACAGTCGATGTCCGGCACCTAATGCAAGGTAAAAAGCGATTTTTAAAATTTCCCCCTATGAATATCTATTGAATACGAATTTAAGGCGTGTCTACATTTCCTATCTTGATTCGGTACATTATTTTCGACCGAAACAAAAACGAACAGCACTTTATTTTGAAATACTTATTGGCTATCTTGAATATGTTAAACAATTAGGATTTGCTTATGCACATATTTGGGCGTGTCCACCAAGTGAAGGCGACGATTATATATTTCATTGTCATCCAGTAGAACAACGAGTACCAAAGCCGAAACGTCTACAAGAATGGTACAAGACAATGTTAGATATGGCTGTGAATCAACGTGTTGTTGTTGATTACAAAGTTTGTTTAGTTTTTGATGGTTTGACTTTTCTTCATTGTTTTATTTGTTTAGGACGTCATGAAAGATTGTAATGATAGTGGCGTGAATAAGCCAGCGGATATTCCCTATTTTGAAGGGGACTTTTGGTCAAGTACAATCGAAGATCTACTTAAGGAACTTGATACCGAAGAAGAAGATCGACGGAAATTCGAAGAACTTGAAGCTGTTAAAACAACGGATGATGGTTGTTTCGATGATTCAATTGAACCTGAAGAACCGACAGAAGTATTTGATGTTTGTTGTTTTCATGGAGGTCTTCATTTTTTTAATTCTAGATTTCTGATAAACGTAAATCGGGCAGTGGCACAACTCAGAAGAAGAAAAATTTCAAAAAAACCACAGGACAACGACGAGTAGCACGAAAAAATATGTCCAATGGGACCGATTTAATAACGAAAGTTTATGCTATGATGGAAAAACATAAAGAGGTAAAAACATTGAATTTCTTTTTATTATCATGAATGTTACTTTCTATTTCAGTCCTTTTTTGTTGTTCGTCTCCGCAATCCAATGTCGAATCCAGCAACATTAACCGATACAGATCCGTTGATTCAATGTGACTTAATGGAATCTCGTGATGCATTTTTAAGTTTTGCCCGTGATAAACATTGTGAATTTTCTTCGTTGCGCCGCGCAAAATACTCTACGATGGCCTCATTAATAGAATTACATTCATCAACAGCCGATAAAATCTCCTATACATGTAATTCATGTCGACAATTATGTGATATACGATATCATTGTACTGTATGTGATGATTACGATTTATGCAGTAAATGCTATTCAACAGTTAAACATGAACATCGCATGGAACGTTCCGATGACGCAAGTGAAACACCAACTAGCTCAGATACACCAGTGAATAGCCAACAACAAAGACAAATAAATATACAAAGAATGTTAGATACTTTACGCCATGCTGTCCAGTGTCGTAATGCAAATTGTATATTTAAAAATTGTGCACCATGTCAACGATTACTTCAACATGCTAAAGAATGTACGAAGGCATCAAGAAATCAATGTGTACTTTGCAATAAAATTATAAATCCAGTATGGTTCCATGCGAAAACATGTTCCGATCCAAATTGTCCAGTATGTATATTCAAGTTCAGTCTTGTTTTCTTAACTATTCCATTCGATTTTGTTTAGTTACCATATTGCACAGGTTTTAAGCATAAACTTCAACGACAACGTGCAGCAACTATGCAAGCCGATCGACGACGTATCACTGCTATGCACAGAGCGAAAATGGCGCCTGGTAATGAATCGCATTCGAGATTTATAACAATAATAATATATTGCTTCTTTAGGTCCATCACCACTAAGTCAACAAAATGCAGAATCTACGCCTACACAGTATCATCAACAGATGGAATCTGCTTCACCGAGTTCATCGGGTAAAATGATGCCATCTAGTGGTAAAGGTAGTAAATCTGCACCCATGAGTGGATTAGTACGCGCTAGTTTACCTCCACAACAATCATCTTCACAACATTCAGCATATTACAATGGTGGCAAAGGAAATCCAGCAGCTGGTGGATATCCAATGATGATAACACACCATCAGCAGCAGCAGCAGCAGCAACAACAAACGCAGCAATGGATGTCACCACAACAACAACAACATCGATATGCAACACATGTTGCCGGGGGAGGAAAACCAATGGTGTATGCACAACAAAGAATGCCATACGGCGGAGATCCATACATGATGCGACAACAAACTCCACAGGTGCCATCATCATCGTATCCATATGCATCTAATATAGGTAAATTATCGAAATAGGAAATAATTTAACATGAAATTTTATTTTCATGTTTTAGTTCCACCAGGATATTCACATAATCAATCAATGGATCCTAATGCATTGGTACCAGCACGTTCTGGAAAACCGATGCTACAACAACAACAACAACAACCATCACAACAACAAGTACCAACTCGATATCCGCTCAATTCATATTACAGTCATCCGTCACCCATTCCTTATCAACAGCAATCACAACAGATCACACAATCACCACATCGATCGCTATCACAAGGTCCAACTCCGAATTATTCAATGCCATCAACACCAGTACCGTCAAACGGAGCCGGTGGTAAATCAGCTTTAATCGATCCAAACGAATCAAAACCTGAAGATATGATGGATGATCCATCAAAACTGCAACAACAACAACAACAACAACAAATGTTTCATCCTCTCCTTCAGAATCGTTCACGTCCACAAACACCAAACTTTTATCCTAATATGTCACCAGCGAATTCTCCGTATTATCCTCCACAACGTCCAATGACGCCAACACCAGACTATAATATGGCATCAGCAGCACGTGGTATTCGACCAGTCAATGTCGGTTATGGAAATCTACCAGTGCAACGAATTCGAACTCCACTTCCTTCACAATTATCATCTCCAACCAATGATCCTACGACGGGTATGAATAATAATCCTATGGGACTTCAATCTACGCCGCCACCTCCGCCATCTGTAAATCCTCGATGAAAAGCAATATTGTCTTATTGATCTCTATTTATTATCTTCATATGCATCTGTCTCATTCGTTGTCTTTATTTTTTTGGCCGACTGATTTTATTCTTCTCTTAAGTTATCGGCAAAGAAAATTTTTTTTCTCTTTTTTATACTCACTGATCTATACATATATATCTCAAAAACAAAATATATCGAAAACATCTCATCCATTTTTTTTCTTTTTCGAGTGTATATGTACATATTTGTTTTTGCTCCAATACGAATAATATGCGCATCGTTCAGCTATGTAGTTTTTTTTTACATTGCTAGTGTACATTTATGTCTGTTTGCTGCGGAACAAAAACAAAGGATTTTTTTCTCATATTTTTTCATAACAAATATTGTTGTTGTTGTTGATGATGATGATATAGGCTTCGTGCATTACGTTCTTTTCGTTGTTGTATTGCGTTGAGTATCTATTTCTTACTTCTTGATTTCCACAAGGAGGATGAGTCAGTTTATGTATATGTATCTTGTTTTTTCTTTTTTTCTATTTGTCTGTCTTTCGTCCAGACAATATATGCTTTCTTTTTCTTTTTCGCTTCTTTATATAAGCCCGAGCGCGCACTACTGCCGTCAAAAAATCGTTTTTTCTATTTGTACTAATAATAAAAAAGTGAAATGGTCAAATGAAAAACTAACATTGATTATTTTGAACTTCATTTCGATTAGATTCGAAAATCCTATGGAAATCTCAGGAATCTAATAAAAATTTCGAAAGTATAAAATTCGCTGTTTCCTCTATTTTGGAAACCTACCCTGATCTTTTTGATAATGAACAATATGCATCTCGAAACTTTTATCATCCTTAATATCAGGTTTAAAAACTGTCTTGGTTTTTTCTAATAGTCGACTCGGTGAACTGAAAATCTCCTCGGACGTAACTGAACTTGCAGGACTTCCACATAAGAGATTATTCATAATGACCATCTGAACTGTCTATTCTGAAACGTGCTATTGTTTTGCTAGCTTCTTATTTACAGTAACAGACAGAAGTTTTCACCCGCTTATAATTTTATTAAACACTGATTCAACAAAAAAATTTTTTAATATAAAGAAGCTAAGAGTCCGTCCTGATCACTAGTGTCATATGAAATCACCATGACTTTCTACAACTTCAAAAACTCGACTTTCCATACCATATACCAAGTTTAACGGTAATTCCAGTGGTAGAGCCTTCAATTCGCGCTTTATTGCAGAGACCAAAGATTGATAATTTGTAAACTTTCTTTTTCTTAACTTCATCTTGAGGAGTTGCCACACATTTTCAATTGGAGCAATATCAGGGGACATCGATGGCCAGTCTATTTTTTCAATTCACTTTTCTTCTCTCCAGTGGGTGGCAAGTTTCGACCTGTGCTTAGGGTCGTTGTCTTCTTGCAGCTACCACGACCTCGGATCGTTATCAAATTGTTTCTTAGCTGTTGGCAAGAGACCGTACTTATAGATACTACACATAAAGGGCGGGTGGCGTTAAGAGCCGAAATCGGCCCCCTGTAGGAATCGGGATTTTCTCTACCAAAATTATCAAAAACGATGCCAAAAATTGTTTCATAGCAAAATCAGTTCAATATATTATATGTTTTGTAGGCACAGACAGCTCGAACTTTAATATTCAACATGAGGATTTAACCTTATGTTNGATTTTAATCGGAACCATTATGAATTTTATACCAATAGATAGATCTCGAGCAGATGTAGAACTTTATGTAAAAAAATCGCGAAAAAAACCTTGGCCCGGGGGTCATGATAAGAGGAACAAATCAAATTTTTTGATAAATAATCCTGATCTCTGTTGAAATGGCTAAGAAAATAATCTCGATTTTAATAGGAACCATTATGAATTTTATGCCAATAGATAGATCTCGAGCAGATCTAGTATTTCGTACGAAAAAATGAAATGCCTATTTCCAGAAGTGGTTGGTGCTGCAATATTGTTTGAGATGTTTTTTTCTTCTGTACTGGATGTGTTTTTCGGCTACTGAGGAATATGAGAGAAGTGATCGTAAGTGTTGCAACGGAGAACGCAAATATCCTTGAAGAGAAAAGAAGAAAGAAAAACTTGTATCCGTGAAAAAAATGTACGATTAACACGTGTTGAATTATCTTTATACGTTAGTGTAGCGAAGTCATTTGAAATAGACGTGTGAGTTAAAACGTATCTGTTCATCACGAAAACAATTTGGAATCGCCCGCTGCACTTGGATAATCGTGTTTTTCTGTTGAAAAGTATTCATTTGTTAGTTGAATAAGAATTATGCCGCACTATTATTGTCCCTGTGGGTCACGTTTT
>OENM01002827.1:0-13869 GCA_900239745.1 Rotaria magnacalcarata
CTGAACCGATGTCTTTTTCAAATTGGGCCGAAATGACCACAAAACGTCCCTCGTCCTTTACAAGCAAAATCCTTATAGTTACTTCAGTATAGTCACTAGACTGTTTGTAGTTTTTATTCTTTTGAAAAGATTGTCTTCGCCAAATACGCTATTAACCTCGTAATGCATTCATAGGCGAGAGAGACTTCTCAAAAACTTGTGCGCACATCGATTTATGTACAAGGTATTCTTTGAGTCTTATTTTATTAATTTTTGGTTAGACATTCACCTTTTTTGAGCCTACTGTATATTGACGCTGATATCATTCCAGTAAATGTAGAATCTGAGCCAATTGATATATATTCGGAAAACGGAATCTTTGAATTATTTGTGACTTTCTCCTTGATCGACTCTCACACTCTAGACTAATGTTGAGTGCTCTAGTTCAAAACTATATTCTTTTAAGATTGTAAAAGAGCTTAGACAAAAGCAATTTTCATATAATTACATTCGCAACATAAAGAGTAAATATATACTTGTCATTGTTCTTCCGAAGTACATGCACAATTTCGAAAATCGATTTAAGTTTTCTATATAGATTTTTGTTAATTATACATATGTGAAAGATTCAATGCAAGCCTAAAATAACTATCTTTCAAGGGAATTCAACCAAAATTAAGATTTATATAATTTTTTACATACATTCAAAGATAGTAGCATCCAGAGCTCCGCGGGACGGTATGAGACAGGAAGGGACGATAAAATTGAAAATATGACAGGACGAAACAGGATCGAACATGATTCCTCACGGGATGGGATCCAATCAATTCATGTCTCTGTTCCGCCAAGTTTATACAAGCAGAGCCAACTGTTGTACGTAAATTTAGCGGAGAGGACAAAGAGGAGATGTGCATCCTAGGATCTAGTAGGATCGTCCAGGTTCCATCTTTCGACACTGATTGCAAATTATTGTAAGTCTAATTAACATTTTTTACTTTCGACGTTTTTTCTTTCGGCCAATTCTATTACAGCTCACCCATGCATCCAAACCAAATATCGTGATCTAATTGATATTCGATCAAATAACGTGTTACATGTATATTATCGCTAATTTTAGTGACAATTACTACAATTTTGCACGAATATTTCAAGTTTGTCAATCTTGACATTCTAGATCAGTGTTGTTAATTTTTCTGGTTTTTCAAGAATATGATGGAAAATTTAAACAAAAATCTCAAAATGTTTGTTTTATCGTTACTCTGATGGAAGTTAAGCATGATTTTTATTTTTTAGGAAGTATAAAAAGTTTGAAATTTATATTATTTGTTGTTAGACTGATGTTGATCTAGATCTTTCTTTTTATCATATCTCGAGATGAATGCAGATGTCGATGACATGAACACCCTTCATTCAATAGGCTCATTTTTTAACTTAGAACCGAATCCCACCGTCCTCAAACTTGTCCGAACCTATCTATAAGAGATGCACATTTTACTCACCCGCCAAAACTGTAGTTAAATCATGACAGATGGGTAAATCGTTGAGCAGAAGTCGCGTATCAAAAAAAGCAATATTTAACCGGCGAGAAGATGTGAGCTCGGTTTCGAACGGGTTGGTTCAAATAAAAGTCTCACTTATATCTCTAAGATGCACATTAAACGAATGAATTTCAATTTCTTGACTATTTACTAATGGCTTTTATCTGTAAATCTTATTGATGAGCAATTTAGAAACATCAGAACTCAATAATTAAATAGTTTGAAGTCTAATTTTATTTTGTCATACTGATTCAAACTTTGTTCGATGAAGGTTTCTTATTCTCAATCGTTCTAGTTCGAAAATGTTGAGTTTCTTTGTAGGACAAAAATCTAGAAACTGAGTCTTATCATCATTTTAATGTATGTGGCCTATTGAAATTTTCTAGTTTTTCATATCTAAAAACATTTTTGCGATTATAACAGTTGGGAATCATCGTACGCATCGATCTAGTCAAGATAGTGATTATGGTTACTTTTTCATATATAGTTCAAATAGTTCAGGATCAGTAATTATTGAGATATGTTAATATTTTATTCTTTTCTTGTAAAATAATTCAATATTGTTCAAATCGTTTCGTTTATTTATATCTAGTATAAAGAAAAGATTAAATAAAGTTCTTTCAATTTCTTTTTTTTTCTGTAGAAAGTAAATGCAAAACAACTAAGAAACTTTACAAAATAAAATAGATAAATGTGACAGTTGATTTTAATAAATAAATTTTCATACAATGTATGTAATATAATAATATATGTTTGTTTGTTTGTTTCCAAAAAAAATAATAGTTCTTTCAAAATAATAATAATAATAATAATAATAATAATAATAATAATAATAGTAAATCTATTATGCTAAGCTTGTTATAGTGGGTAATTGTTGTTCTAGTGCAAAACTTTTAACAATCGATGAATAATCTTTTGAAGTTATTCGATTATGAGTTACATATGATTGAAGAGTACGTGCAAAATTGTAAACTTCTCTAAAATTGACATCATTGTATAAACGATAATAGCGTGGAATACTGAATTGTTCAAGTATATAAACTGTTCCATCAATATTACTTTTCCATATGTGTGATGTGCCAACTAGTCGACGTGAACGCGAAATCGAATTTGAATTATTACGACGTAAAATTGACACAGTTGGTCGAGAGATAGATTTCAATGATGATATTTGTTCACGAAGATTAATTTGATTTGGAATATAATCATGATTAGTTGAAATTCTTACTGATTTTGATGCTGGTATTCTTGATCGTGTTACAGTTCGTGTTAATAATCGAGGAGAAGTTGTCAATGATTGAGTTGGGCGATAGGGTAAGCGAAAATTATATCGATAAGGTAAAACTTAAACATAAAAATAAGAAAAGATTAATTTTTATGATGTACCAAAAACTATATCAGTAGACGTACGAATTCTATCATGATAATATGTTATTCGATTTTGACGATGTGACTTTCTCATGAAAATACTATCAATACGTTTACTTGCTGTATTTGCTATTAACTTTGAATTAGCTGACAAAAATTTAGCTTCTTCAATATCATCATTTTGTAACATCAGATCAATACGTTTTTGTAATTCATCAATACGTTGCTCATTTAAACGAATCCATGATGTACCTGTACTATGATCATTTAAACATAGATCACAATAATCAAAACGTGGCTGTCGTTGTCGAGAGTAATGCAAACTTGAATTTTCAATCCGCATTGAAGATGATGGAACATAATCTTGAAATAGCTCTTCACCTGTTCTACTTGTTAATGATTGACATGCACTTTTTGTTAAATGAGTTGTACATTGTGAATCGGATGGATTTTTTTCTTGTGAATGAGACGGTATTAGTGATATATCTCGATAGAGTTGTGTTGTCTGAATAAAAATAAAAGAAAATTTAAACACAAAAGAAAGAAAGAAAAAATGTTCTTTTAGTTTTTCTACTCTATCAGATTGTACTATTGTTGGATTTCGCATTTTTTCTCTATAACGTTTAAGAACATCATCAATATCTAATAATTCGTTATCGATGATGGCAATAGCTCGTTGTCTTTCACGTAATGTTCTTTCATATCTCTCCACCAAATTTGCTAATACAGTGGTTGATGTATTTTCTGAACTCTTTGTCCGCACTTTTCGATTTATCTCACTAATCGAATGATTATGTGGACTTTGAATAGTACAAGGATCAAGTGTTGAGTATGATTGTTGATCAAAATTTGATGTAACTGTATTATAACCAGTATCAGATTGTTTTGATGATGTTGTTATTCGTCGTGAACGTCTATTTCCACATGTTGATGAACTGTCAATTTGATAATCACTTAAATGAGAATCTAAGTCACCATGAGAATCCATCTAAATAAGAAGAATTTAAAAAAAGAAATCATTTACTAAAACATAAATATTTTAATTTAGTGTACCCTTTGACGATGATCGATACATGGTAAGCATCTTCTTGCATTATTTCCATCATCGATTTCATCAATAATCTCATAGTGATTATTTATGGTCATAGACGATGACGATTTTCGAATATTTGAAGATCGTGTTGATGATGGTGTCCTTTGCCTTTCCAATAGCATTTCTATATCTTCTTCATTAGCTGTTTGTATCGACTGATCACATTGTCTTGGAGAAATACGAAGTAAATTTATTTCTTTTTCTTCACCATGTTTTGTAATATAACTAGATAAAACTATATTAGTTGAAAGTTGAAGCCACCATTGAGGATAGTCATCACCGGTCGATACAGATTTATTTGAATATTGTTGACCATTACGATTCATTGTTTTTGTTTGGCAATCATAATTTGAGGAAATATTCTCATCGCAAATATATGGATTTGCAATAGATGATAGAAGATCTTCATTTGTTTCTACATCAAGGTTAAATAATTTAACAAACTCATAATCAGTTTCTGTTGATTGATCCATAAGTTTATATCTTAACAAGAGAAACAAAAAGCGATTTGTCTTGTCATCATGATTGAACAAGAATAAAAGAAAATAAATGCGTACTCTGTTTGTGTCATTATTGAAACATGAACACGTTCATATAATATTGGTTGATTATGTACTGTTTCGGCAGCATTATGTTGTTCCAGGTTTGTCGTTTGATGTTCATCAACTGCTTCTTCGTTAATAAAAGGAAGAATCTCTTCGCTACTTATTAAATGTTCATTATCAAGATCACATTGAACACCCTTTGAATTTCCTGATCGAACAGACCGAGTATATTGATAATAGGGTACACTATGATATTCATTAATCTCATGCCATGAATGACGACGACGTCGATCAATTTTTGGCATAATGACTTGTCTATATCGTAGTTCAGTTGAGAATATTGAGTGACGATTACGACCTGATGTGAACACTTGAACAGCTGCATCTTGAACTAAATGTGGTTTTCCACGTTCGACAACAGCACCATCAACTATTGAAAAGAAGTTAAAATAAAAAAATTAAGACACTGAAAAAAATTTGTCCTACCAATTATCCATAATTTGCACATCATGGGTAAACGAGTTGATTCCCCTTCAATATCCCATCGAATAACATCTGATATATCACAATCATCCATCAATGAACCAATACATCTTGCATTTTCTTGTTTAAATAATTGTTCTGTCTTTCCCATAGTAACCCATGAATCTTTTCCATTAGCAAATGCGAATGGTTTTCGTACACTGGTTAGACATTTAACATAGGGTCGAAATGGTACCAATGATGCTCCACTTTGTCGGCGTCTTGGCGGTCGCGGATGAATAACAATATTTAAATTATTAAAATCAATTGGTTCGGTCGTATTAAGACTACTTAATTGTTCCATTTTTATTATAGTCAATTACTTTTATACTAACATCTGAAATAATCAGATTACTTTATTATATATGTTTGCTTCTTTTTTAGACAAAATGCTTAATAAAGATAACTGATTCAAAGAGTACTGATGAATAAGTATTCGAATAATACAAATAGTTCTATGTGATGATTGCATCTGTCGATCGTTCGTTCGTTAGTTAGTTCTTTTTCACGAGAAAAAAACAAAGTTCAGCAGATTATTTGACGAAGAGAAGAAAAAGTAAATGTTTCGTTTTTAAAACAAACCGCAAGTCGATTTAAATTGCATTACCTCTAATGGAACGAAAAACCAAACATCGAACATTTTTCGAGTTTTGATAAACACATGAATGCTTCATTTTTATCATAAAAAACCATTAGACTACAGAAACTTGAAAAAAATGCTTTATAATATATGTTTTCTTTAATGACAGTTAAAAAAATATTCTATTGATAGTTTTTTCAATAAATCAGCTGTAGATCGAAGAAATTGAGAAAAATGTCCTTGAACTGCATTAATATAATCCTGCATTTCTCATAGTTCTGAGAATAAAACAAAAAAGGTATGTAAGATTATTTTCCTGATAAATAACACCTCAATCAACAGAATTTTAGTGTTGTATACACATTTCTATGCAGTTTATGTACACTTTTAAATGTTTAGTTATTAAATAGAAAGAATAAAATTTTTCAAGCGTCCGGTTTTTGTTTCTATGATACTACAAATTATATGACTCTGTTTTACATTCTAAATTTTATGGAATGAGTTTTTTTTCTTCATATCATGCATTTTTACCTTAGTGCATAGTAAAAATTACAGAACAATGTTGCTGCAGACGTTGTGACATATCAAGTATTAGTTTTTTCTATCTCACACCGATTCGATTTGTTTCATCAATCTGCTTCTCTCACTTTTTTTCGAAATTTTTAAAAACGATGAAATTTCTCTCTTACCTCGCTTTTTTTGTTGAGTGGTTCTCTTTTTTTTATGAAGCGCATGATTTAATTTTATTATTGTTGACAGAGTTTGACAATGACAGTGAATAGATGCTAGAAAAAACAACAATAATAAATGTCTTTAATTGTTTTACAAATTCAGAAAATATTTAAGTATAAAAAAATTGAAATAAAGTCTATGGAATAGTAGTGATATTGAAAGAGAAAGAAAGGAAATTACTAAAGCTACTTAACCGGAGTAAATATTTTTAATTGCTAATTATATGCAGTTTAAGGATTCCTATTTGCAATATTACATAGAGAAAGAAAAGCCTGAAAACTATCGACACATATCAAGCAATTAGATTTCTTTATTTGTTTAGTATAGTAGCATCAATGAGGTACAATAGTGACCACCTATCAATCTCTATTACGATCCCTACTTAATTAAATTGTCTAAATTCAAGTCAATCTCTCAATGTATAAGCATTTGGGTGAAATTTTTATTTTTTCATTTTTATGTTAGAACTAGAAAAAAATTTAGCCCGATAGAACAATAATTCTCTTGATACATTTTCGTTTGTTAATAAAATATCGCGATATATACAATGGAATTTTCTTTATCTATAAACGAGGTTCTTGTCAAAAGATTATCGGTCATCTTGTATATTAAAAAAAGAATAATGAGGAAAAGGTTGATTATAATTTGAAGAACATTTCATTCGATATTCTATGGTTATGACATAAAATGAATAGAATTTCACAAAAAAATGTTTTTCATTGCGCGTCTATTATTTTCTTTCAGTTGCACTTAATACAAAACTCGTTGGTAAAGAATCAACATTGAAGCGGTTTTAATTTAATGTTAAGGATACAAAAGACGACATTTGAGAGGAAAAAGGCAGACAAAATAAACAAAAGACATTGCCAATCAAACGTTGGCTATGTTTGTTTTATAAAAATATTCGACCTTCAACACGAAATCTCGTTGCACTCATCAAATTACTAATGATTCTACAGTAATCATTTAACCTCTACTCATAGGAAAATATATTCTATTTGATCCAAACGGATAGATTCATATCGTGTTCTCTGCATATATTAAGATTCATAGAAACACTTTCAAGGTCGAGTCATTATTTCGGTATGCCAGAAACAATGATCGAAGTCTTCCGATTTATTGGCACAAAACGAATATCCCATAATGATATTTACTATTTGTATGTCTGTATTTATCATTTTTAACATGAAGTGTTGTCAATCATTTGAAATATTTTCAATATCAAAGATTCCAACGTATGATATATAAAGAAGGGAGTTGCTTTGTAGCATCGTCTTCAGAATCTTTGAAAGAAATAGCGTTCAATTACAATCTTAGATTCCGAAAACATTGAACTGATGTTGAATTGCTTTCCTATATATTTTTGATCTTGATTATTTCTAACGACTTACTACTATATTCTATTACAACATCATTTTTCATCTATGAACTAATGCTCACACATTGAAAAGAAGCCTTTTTTTATCGATGTTCCTATTAACAAATATAATATTTGTGTTTGAAAAACTAGTCAGATCATAAGAGATATCTGAAAAAAGTGATGATAGATTCATGAAGAAAACAATAGTGTTTGAGCTGCAAATTTATTCAAATTCATTGGAAATCTGCTACTTGTATTAAGTTATGGTTTCTATCAGAAAATTTATCGTGCTCTTCGAATAAATCACATATTCTGCTGCAATGTATTCGCACACTTTCAAACAAAATATTATCTCATTCAAGATGTCATCGTCTACGGTGTTGTATTTTCGAGAAGCTTTTATCTAAAACTTGCTTTCATATACCGTTTATAAAAATATTTCAACATCAGATTCGATTTTTTTAACTGCAAATAAAATCATAATTAGTGTAAGTACAAAAAAAGTGAGGTTACTGATGTGTATTTCAAATTTTTCTGTAAATTTGCCGTCGATTGAATTTTGACCTTAAAATTTCGTAAAGGTATGCGTCGAATGCATAGAATGAACGTATAGATTGAATAATACAAAGATAATTTGGAACTAGTGAAACAGATATGGACTGGTCAAGTCATTTTTGACTTGACTTGTGACTTGTTCGTATATAAAAAATCAAGTCAAATCTAAAAATGTATGTATATGTTGTAGGCAAAATTGGAATCCGGGCAAATTCGGAATTTGCCTAGGCAAAATTGGAATTCTAATTTCTTCTGTAATTTTGATTGGTCAAATAATCCAATATTCCAATTTTGCCCGGATCCCAATTCTGCCCCCAACATATACATCCAAACGTTGCTTGACTTTAATTTCGGTTTGGAACTTGAAATGCAGTGGAAGAACAGAAATACAGACCAGGAAATATTTTCATCAAAAGAATTCCCGCTGAAATAAATTAATGGCTGATTAAATACATGCAGAATCTATTTCCTCAATTTTTATTGTTCACCTGACTTCCCAAAAATCTGTTTACCGTCAGTGTGTTGATTTCTTTGTTTCTATAATGATTCAATTAATAAATAATATAGCAAGCGATACTTGAACTACGTTACGGATTAAGGAAACAACTTTTCCCATTATTTGTTGGCAATAAAAGAAAATTTGGTGAAAATCGGGTTAGAATCTGATTTGACTTGACTTAATTGGTATCGAAAAATCACCGGTTTGCCCATCCCTGTAGCGAAACATCATTCAAACATAAAATTAGATGTGACTGTATAGCAAAATCCATTTGTCAGCATACCCTAGACAGAGAATTCAAAAGCTTAAGCTTATCGAGTCAAAACTTTATCGAAGAAGTAGATTTCCAATGAGTCTGAATAAATTTGCAGCTCAAACACTATTGTTTTCTTCATGAATCTATCATCACTTTTTTCAGATATCTCTTATGATCTGACTAGTTTTTCAAACACAAATATTATATTTGTTAATAGGAACATCGATAAAAAAAAGGCTTCTTTTCAATGTGTGAGCATTAGTTCATAGATGAAAAATGATGTTGTAATAGAATATAGTAGTAAGTCGTTAGAAATAATCAAGATCAAAAATATATAGGAAAGCAATTCAACATCAGTTCAACTTTTCTGAGATTGTAATTTGACAACCATTCTTGCTAGAAAAACAATACTCTCGTAGACGAAAGAGACAACTATTGTTCAATTATATAAATTTTTATCTAAAAATGCATTTATTCTCATGAACACGATAAAAACTGAAATGAACTTCAAAGATTAAGTTAACATTTCAAGATAACTATTGAATTTGCTATTCTTTCCGATCAAATGAACTTGGTTCAAATTTGTTGTTGATAGAATCCGACAGTGAGTATACCATGTGCTTGATGTTGTAAATAGACGACAATTCAATTCACTACTTCTTTTGAGCTGTGCTAATATAAGAACGATTTGGATTCTAAAGTAAAATCTTCATTTACTTTCATATGTGACTTTTTTTTACAAAGTAACTAGCTATCATTTCATTTTTTGCCCACATTTGAATCAGATGTACGTCATAGTGTATCGGGTTTCAAAAATTGATACATTTCCATTTGAAATTAAAACTCCTTAGTTAGATAACTAGTGTGTTCGTTTTTCTCCCCTTTTGTAGACATATTATTAGAACCATTCTAATGATAGTCTTCTGCTAATTTAATTTTCTTTATCTGAAAATTTACTTTAAAGTGTAGATTCTGATTTCTTAAATCAAGTTATTCATTCATTAAAAGTGCATTTCAATGCATCGTTCGATAGAACTCTTCGAATTTCAAGATCATATTCATTTTAACTGAGAAAGAATAGTATTCTTTATGTTTATATTGAGTCATATCATCTTACGTCCGATGAAAAAGCGCAAACTCTGAATATAGAAATCTATATTTTTAAGAGAAAAAAGTTTTAACAATTCTCTTTATCTAAGAATGATTTTTTTAAAACTGATCTTAACTCTGAAAAATATAGAGAAAGTGCTTTAATTGCTTGCACAACATCCGATATACTCAAATATTATGAATAGTTGGCTAAGTGTTACGTTCAATTATTGTATTTGAAGAGTTTACATTAGAGACGTTTGCTGGTTGCACCAATGTTTTTATACAAAGAATGAATGGAATTCAGTTTTATTATCAATCTTTCATATAACAAGTAAATAAACAATTTTATACATTGTTAATAAATTGTCAAAGACGATAAATCCATGCTGATGAAAAATATCGCATAATTAGATAATGCATAGAATTTTTAATTATTTATAGAAAAGGCTGTTAGCGCAATCCATGTGGGATTAAAGTGTGAAACACGATGAAACTTCTTTGCTGGAGTCCGTCTACCACGGTCTGTGAGTCTTCGCAGGTTTTTTGCCACTGTCTGTAATTATATATGGAGCCTTTCGGCCATGGTCTGTGGTGATCTGTGGAGCTTTTGTCACGGTCTGTATCATGATGTATGGAGACGCTAGAGATCATCACAGACCGTTACAGAGAAATTAATACACTAATTAATAATTAATTAATTAACCAATTAACCAATAAATTAATTTCTGTGTAACGGTCTGTGGGGGGGGGGCCCAAATTTTTACCCTGTATACTTCAACACTCCTTTCAGATCGTGCTTCACAAAAAGGTGTGTGAATCAATATTTATTTTGATATAATGTAACACATAATCGAATGGCACGTTTCTTCTAATATTTACAGTAGTTTTTAATTGAAGACTTAGATAAGTCAACACTGACAAGAACAAATAGAAATATGATGCATTCTTCATAGTATACTTTTTTATCAGAACAAAAATTTGTATGTAAACACAATTGTGAATACGGAGCATAAAGACCTCATCATAGAAATAAGAGAAAACAAATGACATAGTAAGCCGCTCAATAAATCTTCATTCAAGATAGTTTGAATTAACAAAGAATATCAATCCCGTCGAATTCATCTAGTGTTGAATGTTGTATGTCGTCGAAACCAATTTTATACTATCTAATCTCAACAAAAATATATAGAATGGCAGAGATAAGATCATATAAACTAAATAGAATGTTAATCATGAGCCTTAGTAATTTGTCTAATCAGATGAAGTTGTAGAAAACAATATCATGATCAATTCCCTAATGTTCATTTTCTTATCGGCAGATAAATGTTTTGGATACCACTGCCAGTATTGATCTTGATTATAAACCTGAAGAAACTTAAATGCTCAATTATCACTCATTCATAATTTTCTCAAAACTTGTTTTTCTTTCATAAATCTTCTTTTGACACTACAACATGACTATTTACCAACAAGTAATTATGATAGTTCTTCTCTGCCTTGTTCGATTTGCTTTGTGAACAATTTATAATCGTCGTTCTGTAAGTTTTTGTTCCTCCCGATTGATTTCTGCTTTAACTACTTTTGAAATATCAAAGACGCTGTATTTATCTTCAAATTATTTTTTTTATGAGCAAATAGAATCATGTTTATTTAAAAAAAAAGATTCAACTGGCTGATGATAGTGACAATGATAGATGATTTGCATTATCGATTGTTAATTGAGTTGACAAATGATTTAATAGTCCATTATTTGAATGTTTATTGGGTGATACTGGCTGAAAATTTGTCTTTGATCTCAAAACATTATTTTGATGATTTTTTAAAGTTACTTCTGATTGTGGAATATTCACTTGATCACAATGTAGCTCATTTTTCTGTCTACTCATATGTTGACAACATAATGAAAATATTTTTCCTAGTCCATCTTTGAAAGTTTCATTGAAATAACCATATAAAAATGGATTAGTTATTGCTGATATCATACATATTAAAAACCGTAATGGAAGATATTTAGATAATTCATTTGCTTGTTTTTCATGAGGTGTTTGACTATTGTCTAAAAATTGAATTAATTTAATTTAGATTCTTTTAAAAAATAGTACTTAGTTACCTGTTATATTATTATACCGATTCACATATGTAAACACGGTATATGAAATATTAAATGGCAACCAACTAATTGCATATGATGATACAATAAGTAATAGAAGAACATTATTTCTTCGTTGACGACTAATTTCATGACGTAACGAAGCGATGTTATGACGTTTAATTAAAAATCGATATCGAAAATCTATGAAATTAAAATAGTAAAATATTTTTTCTTTTAATTTATTTTCATTGAAAAATCAGTTCTTGTTTTTTTCTTTTTGAAATAACTAATACTGACTGAAAAACAATGAAAACTAAATAAATAGTATTATGAATGTTGGAAAGTTCGTATTAGAAGATTTGAAAACTGTAGAATAGTATCAAGAAAGTGATTATCGAAATGGTATTCTATACGCTATTTTACTAAGAAAAAAGAAAGAAAATGATTGATCAAAATTCATGCAGACAGAAGTCACTGTTGTTCAAAAAATGAATTCATTTATTGTCAAACATTTTCATTTCTCTATTTAGCATGTCTTTAGTAAAGTTAATCCATTATTAAAAAAGTCTCTTATTTCCATCATTCAACCTTAAATAATTCGTTGATTCTCTAAAGAAAATGATTCCAACTATTCTATTGAACGTCTTCATTATAATTGATATCTAAGAAGATTAACAATTTCCTTAAGAATAAAGAAAATTAAATACTTCTACATACGTTCTCTTAATTTAACCATAACTTGATAATAAGTTATACAAATAATTGAAATAGGAAGAATAAATTGAAGAAAAAACATAAAGATAGTGTACACAAGACGCAAATCACCGTGTTGAGGCCACGATTCATGGCAGACATGTAAACGTCCGTACATTTTATAATAGTGTTCTTCACATGATTTATCTATTAAATTTATACACGTCATTTTAACTACCATTTCAACAATGACTTCATCATAAACTTTTGATGAACGTGAGTATATAAAGAGTGGACTGGCTGCTCCAATAGCTAATATCCATATTCCAATCATGACAAAAAATGTTAAAAATGTTCCAATTAGCTTTTTATGTGGATAACAAACGACAAAATATCGATGAATTGATATTGCAACTATAGTTAATGATGAAACACATACATTTATTGCTGGAAAACTATCAGCTAATTTACAGAATGCTGGTGGAAATCTCATGTAGACATTTAAACTTCGATATGTATTCAAAGGCATTGTAAATAAACATAAAACTAAATCGCTTAATGCTAAATTAACAATAAAACAATTATATGGTCTGTGTAGTGCATTTGATTTACCAATACACGATATTACAATAATAACAAGACCATTGCCAACAATACCAAGAATAGTTTCAGTAATGGATATAATGATAAATGGCGTCAGTAGCCATTGCGGTAAAGATGAAACTGATTCCACATCAAGTAGCAAAGGTTCAGATGACGTGAAATTTGTCATGCTTGTGTTTTTGTTTAATGGCAATTTGCCTTCACATATATACTAGCTATTAATCTAAAGTGATGACGAAGTCTCTATTTTTTTTTGACTCATTCTTAATTGCGAACAAAAGAAGAAAAAAAAGAAAAAAAAAGAAAGAGAAAAAGGAAAACAAGATGGAAAGTAGCCTCCAGCACCTATCAGCTTTCACGAC
>OENM01002828.1:0-13851 GCA_900239745.1 Rotaria magnacalcarata
AGATATGAGTCTCCCTAAATAGTGGCGATTTTCTATGGAAGTCATATATTTTCAGAGATTTATATCTCAGATATAGTTTGTTCAAAACTTCTGAATTTTTTTCTGTAAGTTATTCTCATTGAGACCTTCGCGCATACAAAGTTTCAGGTTCAAATTCAAAATACGACTTTGCTGAGAAAGCGGGTCCCGCACAGAAAACTCACTGAAAAATCGAATATCTCCCTCTAGACAAGCCAACAGCCGCTAATATTTTAACCATGCTAGTTTCATGATGAGAGCTTTCATTTGACATAAAAAACTTCAACGTTTTTGCTTATCACCTGGAATACCTCCATTGTGAGATATACTAATTATTCTTTTTCTTCTCTATCAATTTTTGATCAATTACATATTACCTTTTTCTTTTCAATTTGATTGTTCTTTACAATCAATCTACTCGATTCTCCCTTACAATCGTTCGAACTCGTGTCAGCTAATTGCTTGTGGAGTTCTTCTCATTCTCAACTATTTCTGTTCATTGAATAAACAATTGGATCTTCATCCGATATTCAATATTATTTTATTTTTATTGTTGTCATTCTGCCATAACCAATACTGTGGCACCTGGCATTTTTATTAGCTGCGCCTCTGATCCGCATCAAGGCGTTACATCCCCTTACGAAAAAGAGGTTTTTATCTACTTTTACAGTGTACTGAACCTTCACTTTTAGCATTTTATTGTCATGCTAACTTCTTGTTGACCTTTTAATTATGTTTGAGATATAATTGAAGTTATTTTATTTCAAAACCTCAAGATGTGAAGTATTCTCAGAGTTTTCACCACTTTTGAATGAAATTCAATACTAAATTCATTTTTATGGTCTGAATCCATGCCAACCTATGGTGGCATATGAGATTTCTCGAAATATTGCTATTAGAACCAACGTTAACATGATTTGCTTCGATAAGAGCAGTAAATTATTTTGTCTGGTTAGGACATTTTTAGAATCTTGTATAGTGAGATCGAAAACACCCGATTACAAGTACATTTTTTACTTATAAAGGCAATCAAATAGTATCGTTGGAAAGAGCACATCAAATTGTACTGGAAGCCTACAAAAACTGATACGAATGGTAGCTTCTCCGAAAAATTAATCAAATACACAAAGCATTGACTGATTGCAACAACCAGTTGAGAATAATCATAAAGAACGTAATTCCAGCAAAACAACACAGACAGATGCAAAGTGAAAATTTCATACGTCAGTTGTGTTAGTGCCATCGTACTTTTTGGATAGCTCAGTAAGAGGTATCCAGGACGTTTTCTAAAGAATGGGTAAAAAGTTTTTTATCCTCATTCTCAAATGGTTGTTGCAATCAGTCAATGCTTTGTGTATTTGATTAATTTTTCGGAGAAGCTACCATTCTTATCAGTTTTTGTAGGCTTCCAGTACAATTTGATGTGCTCTTTCCAACGATACTATTTGATTGCCTTTATAAGTAAAAAATGTACTTGTAATCGGGTGTTTTCGATCTCACTATACAAGATTCTAAAAATGTCCTAACCAGACAAAATAATTTACTACTCTTATCGAAACAAATCATTTTAACTTTGGTTCTAATAGCAATTAGGGATGCAGCAGGGACGGTGTATCACCGGTTCACCGTCCAACGGTAACCGGTTCTTAACGGTCACCGGTCCATCGGTAACTGGTTGTACTAAACCTGGTCTGAGTGGAACTAGTTGTTAATGGCAACAATTACTTTCGGTCGTCCATAGTTTTGACAGAATCTGAGCTACCACAAATGTAATTATTCACAGTTAAAATTTTAAGTTGAGGAGATATTAATGGCGTTGGCCAATTTTCTTTTTTTTCTAGATGTCTTAATAGTTGCTGATAGTGGGGCTGATACACAGATGATTTAACTGCATAGAATACTCACTTACAGTCGTCATATACGTATCTATGGACTCATATTTGAACTAGTATGTACCATTGGTGGACCCTGACTTTTATACTAAGGATGATCATGTTGCACAATTTTTCTGAATTTCAATATCGATGAAGAATGTAGGTTGTTATAAAATCATCAAAGGTCAATACCATCCAAGATTACCAGTACTTTGATTCTCTCATTCCATGTTGTAGTTTTCATACGACGTGGAAAAATTCTTCGTATAAATGACTGTGTAGCCATTTAATAATGTAATATTTTTGAAGATTTCAAAGGTAAATAAGTCAGAATATATAAATATATATAAAAGATCGCTAGTTTTTAGTTTTAAATTTTTTATTTAAGATTGTATTGATGATTTAATTCTGGGAATTGAAGTTTAATGTTGCTGAAAAATGCATATAATTTGAGTATTCAAACTGAAAACGGGACTACATGTGTTTATAGAAATGAAAAAATGCATTACATAGCGCACGCATATTCATGTTTCAACAGTGTTTTGTGTTATTATTCAACTTTAACATTTTCATATCCATACTATGTGAAACACACCTTTTTTTAAAAGTCAGAGTAACATTGAATAAAAAGCAGCGTAATATATTAAGTAAAGAATTAGGACTAGCATCGGGAAGAGCACTAGTCATCGCTGAATTTAAGCACTGAAAATTCAGTTATATCGTATTACATAACTATAACAACTAATATTCATTTACAATAATATCATTTACTTATGTGCTTTGTTTCAGCAGCACAATCCGTTACACATACAGAGGCACCGGTTACCGTTAAGAATCGGTGGACCGGTGACCGTTAAGAACCGGTGAACCGGTTACCGATAAGACCGGTTATCGTCACCGTTGCATCTCTAATAGCAATATTTCGAGAAATCTCATATGCCACCATAGGTTGGCATTGATTTAGATCATAAAAAAAGAATTTAGTATTGAATTTCATTCAAAAGTGGTGAAAACTCTGAGAATACTTCACATCTTGAGGTTTTGAAATAAAATAACTTCAATTATATCTCAAACATAATTAAAAGGTCAACAAGAAGTTAGCATGACAATAAAATGCTAAAAGTGAAGGTTCAGTACACTGTAAAAGTAGATAAAAACCTCTTTTTCGTAAGGGGGCTCTATAATTATGCTACAGTCATTTTTCATTGTTCTAAAGCTATTTCTTCCAATAACAAGAAACGAAAGGAAGAGATGATGAGACCGGGTAGTGTGTCGATGCCTCCATGCCCACATACCATTAGCAGATCAATATCGCTTATCATAGAAATAAAATAAACATTTTTGCTTGTATACACATAGGGGTTCTATAATTTCGCCATCCTCTGTATATTCTTTTTAGTGTTGATTATCTGAATGAAGAGAAAAAACGAGCACAAACTTTATTCTATAGATAATCTACATGGTTCAATCGTATGAATAATACATCGATTAGATTTCTTAATATTTAAATCATACAATACCACATATCTACACCCAGGTCGACTGACTCGATAGAAACCTGGAAATATCCTACAATCCGATACAATTCTATCGGATTCCGGGTCGATGAATCGATGTCGGATCCTCAGTGTCGGAATTCTATGAACTTCCGATGACATCCAACGGTTTTTCGTTGGAATTCATGCAAATCCGACACTGAGGATCCGACATCGATTCCTCAACCCGGAATCCAACGATAATTCTGTAAGATCTGACAGGATCCGATAAAATTGTATTGGATTCCAGTCGGATCGGATGGGTTCCGATAGGTGCCTACTGTCGGATTGCTCGACCTGGGTGGTTGAATAAGATAGAAATCGTATGAGAAGATCAACTTCACTTGAACTACATCTAACGAAGGAGTAATAGGTACCTACTTAGTACTAGTACAATGCATGAAACTACTGATATTTATCTGTTCTGATTTTTAGGATTTCATTCAAATTGGTCTTCTTTTTACTGGTAGCTAATCGATATTTGATAAATTTATCTGTCAGTTTGATTCTAGATTTTTCAATTGATTTTGAAAAATTGAATAACTACACAGTATTATTGCATATATGCTTTTCTCTAGCAGCAAATCTTTCATTTTACAAGATTGATTTTCAATTGCATAACACAGTAAAAAAATATCATTATATTTTTAGAATATAATCGGTAGGCTGTGTAGATATAAGCAATTATATTAGTGTTCATTGTTACTAATGTCGATGCTTCCAGTATTATTATTGTTATTAAGTATTATTTTAATTACTATTACAGTTAACTCTAAGGCTTTGATACCATTTTCATTACAAACAACGACTAAAATGATGTCAGTATTAAATTAGAATTATTTTTATTCTTATTTGATAGTACCCATAAATTTACCTTTAATTATTCATGTTTAAAAGTTTCTAACAATAGAACAATTATTATTTGGCCAGAAGTATCATTTCCAACAGTGTAAAATTATTTTCTAATGTCGGAATAACAATTTCAAGATAGCAGAATGAATTCATATTATTTTTGGGAATGGCACTTGGGGGGAAAATCTTTGCTCTGGTATTAGAAATTGTAAAACATGAACTGACATACATTTGGCCACAAATTTTTTATATCTTAAAGATAAAAGTTGTTCTAATTTAATGATAAGATCTTGACATCAAAAAATTAATGCAAATAATATCAAAGCACCAGCGAAAATCTTCATGTTAATGTGTAGAGAATTAATAGTATTATTCTGACACAAATGCTAATCTGACATCCTAGATTAAAATCAAACTATGAACGACGATTGATTAAGGTCTTTAAAATTCAATTATCACTTCTATTTGTGATACAGAAAAAAAAAATCTTAATGGAATAATAAATTTTATGACGTGTTTGAGTTGATTCGTTTGATTTTCTCTTGCTTCTTCTCTACATATGTCACCTCATTGTCTGATTGTTTTTTATCTTAATTGCATACAACAGTGCTTCATTGACCCGTGAATATTCAAGAAAAATGTCATACTTATTTCATAGTGCTTTCTAGACTATGACAAGCAACATTAACGACAACAACATATGTTTTTTGTGCTTTTCATCTACTTCAACATTGTTTAACTATAGTACGTTTTGTAAAATACAGTGTATCAATCCAATTAATGAACTAATAAGTGAAATAATCAATTTAATGAAATCTAGATCTCTTGTTATACACATGTTCACCGTTCTACTAGATTTACTAGTATGGAATCAGCTGATTATATTCGTCTATTTATATGATTTGATTTAAAATACATTTGTCGCTGTCCTTTTACAAGTGAGTATTCAATATCTTCACGATAATAATTTAACGATTATCACATTTTTTGTTATTGTTATTGCTATTAGTAAATATGATTCGAGTATCTGAATATGTGTCAAAAAAAGATATTTAAAAGATGAGCAAATCAATTATTAATTCTATTAATGTATTAGCATTTTTATTAACAATCATATTCATAGAAACATATGCCTGGATTTAAATGCAAAGTTATCAATATTTCCAAGAATTAAAATTTTCACTAAACTGATAGTTGACACTTTTTTTCATTTAATTAATTGCGCAAATTTCAAACGATGTGATCAAGCTATTGACGTTGAAAGAATACACTACATGAACAGCCACAGTATGGTAATTTATTAGATATTAAAACGAGAAAACAACGAAGGAAAAAATTAATTATTTTCTAATGAGATATGAAATTCACTATTGTTGTAGAAAGTTAAAAATAATTAAAAAAAGATAGATGATCATTGAAGGAGTATATTTATTCATTTTGAATGAAATATTGTTTCATTTTCATTGTCAGCGAAACGTTTGTTTTGTTTTTTCTAAATTTTTCAATGTAGACAACAGTTTTATATAGTGAAAATCAATTATAGAAAGTACTCGTCTTCATTAGTAAATATAATCATTTTCATGGATATACAATTTAAAAAAAAGCTTTCCTTTTATTTCTTAATTAATTTAATGAAGAAACACAATTCTTTTCAAATATCTAATTAAATGACAACACTACAAAAACACAAAATGAGCATAGAATAATTTTAAACGTGTTCTTGAAATAATTTTGGTCGAGCATGCGACCATAATGGCATGCATTGAAATTGTAAACGAAATCGTTGATGCTTCGATTTGCAATCTGATCGTTTAACTGATAGTTTAGGTTTTAATTCATTAGATGAATCATTTACATTTGGCAGATTCTGAGCGCATATTGGTTCAGTATAGGACGATGAAGAATTTTTCATTGTTAAGGTTTGATGTAAAGTTGGTTTTTTATGTAATAAACGTGAGTTAAAATGACACCAACATGGAAAATACTTTTTAACGAGATATGGTAAACGTATTAATAAAAGACTATCGCCGAAACGTGATAGTAAAAATAAATAATTACATATTGTTATTAAAACTTCATTATCTTGATATAATGAATACGTGAAATTAATTGCTAAATTATGTTTAAGAATAAATTGATGAAATTGCTTTATATGAAATAACATTTGTAGAATATGTTGTGGAAATATTAGTAAAACATATTTAAAAAGAAATATTAATAATAGATAATGAGATAAATGACAAAGGGAATGTTGATGACTTAGTTTAATTAATACCGTTGTAAAAAATGAATTATTAGTTGAATTGTTTTCTAAATTTCGTTCATGTTCATTGGAACAATCTGATTCAGAAGATTCTCTTTTTCGGTTAGAATTATATTGTTTTGGTATTTGAAATGAATATGATGAACGTAAACGTGCAGAAAAGAAAATTTTATATAAATTTCTATATGAATAATTTTTATCTTGAAATAAATTTGGATTTTTTTCTAAAATATTTGAATAACATTTAATACACGTATTTTTTTCAATAAGTAAACGTAAACTTTCTTGCTCATTATCAAGTAATAAATCTTCAGAATTAAATTTATAGAAATAATTGATCATTAGACACATGAAAATTAATAGAAATATGATAAGATCTATTAATGGTAACAATATCATGTTAAATGTTATTAATGGAAGTAGAGATATTGTTTGAGGAGATTTTGGAGTGTAAAATATAAAATTATAAGCAAATATTAGTGCTAATGAACTAGCTAATATGAGAGCAACATTTGTATGTTTTGTTAATAAAAGATTTTGACCATTGAAGAAATAACTTGAGTATATATTTTTTACTAAACGATAGTAACGAAGAAAATATTGAAATACACTTATTGCAATGATAAATAGATGAAATGTACTAAAATTAATTAATATTTGTTGTAAAAGATTTAATGGTAATGAATAAAATGTAATCGATGAATGATGAACAAGATTTGGATGATAATGTTTTAACATCAACATTACAAAATAAACACATGAAAGGCATATATTTGAAAATGAAAATGCACGCATCCAATTCCGATGTAAACAACTATAGAGACATGATTTTGGTGGTAAAATAATCGAACGTTGATGTTGTTGTCTAAAAGGAATTTATTATATTTTATTTAAATAAGTTTTTCGTTTATTATATAATTCATTTTCTTACATTCGTCTTTTTCTTGATGGTTCTTTTTTAAATGTTAATATAAATACGAGTCCATGTTCCAATAGAGTAAGTACAAGAAAACAAATTTCAATTATTTGAAAACGTGAAAAACTTTTATCACGATAAGAACGTACAATTTGTCCATATGAAAGATCTTTTTGTTTATAATTTAGCAACGATGATGATTGATTGATTTGTGATAGAAATCCACTATTAAGTTTTGTAAAAATCATTTTTTATTTAGAAAATTCATAATATAGATGATGAAAAACAAACAGAATTTATTTTAATCTAAAAACAAATATGCTTTTAGAGTATTTTCTAGAAATTTATCATATATTCAATCAAACTTATTGAAAAACAAGTACATAATAGTAGTCAACAGAAAGACTGAATGTCGCATCTAAGAAATAATAATCATGTTTTCTGATATAGATCCGAAGAGAAAACATGAATCTTGATGACGTGAAAGAGTACGCTTGACAAAGCATTGATTTGAATATAGAGATATGCGTCTATTTGAATACATGAGAAAAACAAGAAGAAAAAACTTCAGTAACGGAAACGATGAAATAGCTATAATATGCGTCTCAACATTAGAGTTTGCTGCATTGGACCAATCTTCTTTCTCTTTTACTGCATAGAAGTACTCAAACACAAACACAAACATAAAGAGAAACGGAAATGCATCTATAATGCCTATAGTATGTTCGTTAAATAATAGTGTTCAACAGCGAGTTTAAGACTTTTCATAAGTCCTCGACATACTATTAATGAAGAAAAATCTGAACTATTATTTCCTAGATAAATTTACTAGTTACAAAGAAATATAAACATATTTTTATACAATATTCTATATACAATTATTTATAATTTGAGAAAAAAAATGAGAATTTTTCAATATTAACCTTTTGGATTTTATCGTAGAATTATGAGATATAAACTACAAATAAAATTTAAGTGAAACCATATTGCTTTTTTCTTCATATGTCTTTGAAGATAATGAAAGTTTTCTTGCTTCATATGAGTAAAAAAAACAAGATTGATTGTTCAATCAAACGAAAGACAAGACCCTGTTGCTTGTCGTTCTACTCCTTTTCTGTCATATAAGATTATATCTTTCTAATGCAGAAACCATCGGACTTATCTTATTATTCGTACTAATATAGTTAATAAGATGGTTCTTCTCTCATGCCAGACTTATTTCTTCAAAGAACTAACTCATGTTTTCATCGTCTTGCAACTCGAACAGAAGTCTTTTCCGATCATCTCTCTTCTTCTTCTTTTTTTCTTTCAATTATTCGATTGATCAATGTGGATAATATAATGCCGACGAGTTCTTTCTCAACATGTTACATTTGCCTATTGTAGTTAACTGTTATATTTACATTGCTCTAGTATTTTTCAGATAGGATGTCTATAACATGTCGTTTAATGCATGAACATGAATTCACATCGGAATTTGAATTATTTGTTATGAAAACATTTTTTCAATATGAACCAATGAATATATGTTTAAAAACGAAAATACCCGATGAAATCGATTTACCGTGGTTCAAAGAAGTATTACACAAAGCTAAATATGATAATATTAGTTTGGCATTTTATGATACAAAATATCATCATTCTTTACCAATTGCTTATGCCATTAATCATCATGATAAAGTAAATGATCATGATCATTCCGATAGTCTCTACTTATCATCAAGTAAAACTTGTGTATATAAATATGAACATATTAGTGAACTGATAACTAAACTACACGAAAATATTAATCTATTTGAAAAATTTGACTCGGAAAATTTATTTCATATCTATTTTCTAGGCGTTGATCCAAATTATCGGCAAAGTAAATTAGCTAGCCAATTAATTGATTCATCAATATCTGTTGCAAAACAGAAACGATTTGATATGGTTTATGCTGATGTTACAGGTGATTATTCATTAAATGCATTTCTTAAACATGATTTTCAAATAATAAAATCAATTGATTATGATTCCTATGAAAATTCAAACGGCGAAAAAGTTTTTCAAAACATTCATATACATAAAGGTTGTTCCATTGTAATAAAAGATTTAAGAACTAAATAAACCTAAAATTTATTTTTACCTTGTTTAATAAGCATCAGTATTATTATATGTCCGTATATTTATAGAACGTACAGTATGAGTCGAGGCAATTTAATTGTGAAGATTGCAGCCGAGCTAAACAAAAGCATATGAATTAATCGGAAGTAACAAAACCTTTGTAGAGAAAACCGGTAAATACAAATAACAGATCATAAATGAGGAGAAAAAACAGAAAAAGAACGAAGAAACAAAGTCATTATTGATCATATTGGAAAATATTTTTTTGCACGTCAAAACTTAAACTTGGTACTGGTTAAATCAAAGTCTTATAGAAAAAGTTAATTTATACAAATTCACTGATAAAAAAAACGGCTACAAAATAATTCTATAGTTGGACACGGTGATGAAAATTTCATATAAGCAAAATATTATCGTCTTAGCGAGAACAACACATTCTATGATTTCTAAATCCATGTGGAGTTTTCATAATGTCCTAGAAAATAACTCATTATAATTGAAGAACCTTGGCGGCGACGTATCTTCAAAAGTGTTTTATAAGAGTAAAAAAAAGCTGTCGATTACATTATATTTCATGTCATACGCATCAAAAGAATATAAATCTTTCATGTCACTCTGAGTTCTATTGGAATTAAGATGAAAGTACTATTTACTGCCAATTCTTAGATCAAATGAATACATAATTCAGGAAGTTAACCGGTTGAGAAGAAAAAACATTCTATAACATAGAAAAAACAACCGTAGACTTGAAGGTTCATGAAAATAAATTATTGAATTCTGCTATTTTCTTTTCAAAATGTTTGAAGATTGAAATTTTAACTTAATTAATACATAAATTCTTAATGGATCTTGTCGATCAACCTAGGACAATGTTAAAACTCAACATACGTACATAATAAATGTAATATTGCACTTTTTTCGCTCGAATAATTTCGCCCATGTATACTAAATAATAATCTACTGTTATATCTTAATAACAATTTATCTAATCGGTAAAAAAATGTTCAAAACATCAGCTACTTTATCTTGTTCTATTTTTATGACTGATGACATTTCGTGCAAAGATGAGATTCAGGAAACAATGGGGCAAAAAAGTAATTATAAGACACGTTTAGAAAATATGTCAAAAATATGCACGAATAGGAAATAATAAGGCAGAGTAAAACAAAAAAGAACTGAATTAAACTATTTATCGTGTCCAACAGTTTCAAGATTGAACGGTTCATTATTATTTAATGGCAATTAGTATTACCGGAGGAAAAAGCAATATATGAATTTTGTTGTTAAATTTTCCTTTGTTTTAGTTGTAAATAGAGAAATTTTATTTTCTATTTTCATTTCATTGACTGACAACTGATTTCCTATTAAATTATAAAATAAATCATATAATTCTATTAGGCTTCATAATAAGGATACGAATATCATAATCGTTCTTGAAGGTAGGCCATATATATATATATATATAAGTTGTCTTACGAATTGTGAAAAATCCAATCTTACTTATCTAATATGATAAGATTGAATCAAACTGTTATTTAAGCTTATCGTTGAGAAAAAGTAAGAAAAAAGATTACTTGATGAACAAATTGTATGTCGATAATGAAGCGTTCAATTAAGAACCTCTAGTTTATGGGTGTATGGCAAATCAGTAGTTTTCTTTCGAGTTTTTCAATTTTATTACAGGAAAAATTATTATATGAATCATGTTTGGGATGGAATTAATGCGTTAGCTCATATTATTGTCATGATTTCTAAAGAAATATTTATCATGATTGAGAATGAAGAAACTCAAGTATATTATAGAGAAGTTGCACTGACTCACGCTACTTACTATTATTCATAGGAATTTAAAATTTCTTTATTTAGTTTGATAACTACAATGAATGACATATATTTTCAGAGAAATATTCGCTGACCAGAATGACTGTGTAACCGATCTATCTTTCTATTTTGAATTAGCATTTCTATTAATCAGTTGTCATGATCCGAATAGTCATGTCTATTTTTTGTCTAGAATAATTATCATCAAATAAATTTATATACATATGCATTATTTTGTTTTTGAATATGATTACCAATACTGGGGTTCTAGTTTGCAAATTAATATGTAATACTAATAATACAACATTCGTTTTAGTCGATTTGGTCAGAACTAAAGTGTACAAAAGTTTAAATTTTTAATATAATATTTATATCTTACAAGAGATTTATGCGGAATGCAGATCAGAATGTTTGGAGAAAAAAATCAATTTAATAATAACTTCCACAAGTCCATTAGGAAAAATGAACCCCGTATGGTTGTCTTACAAAATGTTTCAACTAATATTCTTTTTTCCTAGTTTGTTAATTACATGTCGAGGATGACTAATTATTTACGTTTTCATGATAATGATATTGAATTAAATGATAAAGTACATACAGTTACCTTAAATTTTTCTTTCTGGGACCGTATCAATGATTGAACTAATGTATGAGTTTCATTTTCAAACTACTGCATGTCAAATGTCGAACAGAATACATATAAATTATTAGTCGCTTAACATACAAAACGGACTGAATATTCTTCACAAAAGAAATCAAAGGTTTATTAAATTGATGTTGTGTTTTATTTTTAATACGTGAAGTAAGCCAAACGTCTCGGCGAAATTTTGAATAAATTATGTAAATCCTTGAAAGATACTATTCACTATATGTTTACTTGTTGTGAATAAATGTTATTCTGATGAATTTTACATTTCTCAAATAGTTGATTAGTGAAGATAAAATTATAATTCATTGTTAATTCTATTGAAAATAAGGGCTATTAATAGTGTTAAATTGCGTTGTGTAAATATTTGTTTTTATCATAACCGAATAATTTATCAAGTTTATAACTTAAATATATTGAAAATCAGCTAAATATTAATATGGCTGCTATTAAGAAAGCTAAGAGATGAAATTCTCTGCTACTTCATAGTGACAGAATATTATTATCATTATTATTATTGTTGATGATGATAGGGCTGACTGTATTTAAGGCTATCAATTAAATAGAAAAAAATATATATGATCGATACGAACAACATTAACAATGATATTTTAGATTATAGTTCTAGCTCTCTTTTAACAAAACATTTTTTGAATTGATTCAATTGTAAAACAAATGTCAACAGATGCATTTATTAATTCTGTGTACGAAATTATTCGATGAATCATTGATATAATTTTTATTATAGGTCATATATGTGAGAAAGACAATTGTTAATGAACTAATTCGTACTTTTATTGTCCAGTATACGAAGAAAAAGTATCCTCATCGCTTTCGTTTGATTAAAATAATAAAATAAAAATAAATCAAACGATGTACACAACTATTCGATCAAAAGATATCAACGAAAAGAATAATTCATATGTTAATATTTATCTAGAAAGACGATTAAATTTTGTGATACGGCCAGACACAAAGAAGACATTGAATTCGTTCTTTTGATAAGGTAAATTATTTCTTTTTCGTTGCACACATAAAATTAATTTCTGTTTTTCTATTATATTCTAGAGTTAATAAGTTTTCATCATCTTCTTATACATGTTTATAAATCTTTTCTTAGAAAATCAATTGAACTGATCTGCTTTCCTAAAAAATATATCACAAACATTAAACACGATCTTTTTCAGGTCATGTAAAACTTGCTGAAAATTGTCTTTGAAAATTTCTAGCTGAACGAGTAAAAAGTTTTCAACAAATGGAACATTCAATACATTTTTGCGATCTTCCACTAGAAAATATAGATATTACAATGAAAAAAATATGGATTCTTACGACAAAACGTTCTTAAGGAACAATTTACTAGTATAATTTCTTGATTAAATGTCCTGCATAGGCCTTAATATAGTATGAATGTCCTGAATTCTCATTGTGCATAGAGTGCCTCTGGTAAAGCGTTAAGTTTCTTCTATATATATAATTACATGGTTCCCGATTACTTTTGGAAGTGAGGGGGGCTAAATTTTGGCAGAAACTATAGTTTTTTTGGCAGACAGTATACGTCAAAAAGCAAATCCTTGATTTATAATATCATCATCTAACTTAGATGATCTAAATTCATTTTAATTAAAAATAAGTAAAAACAACATATGTATAAAAAGTAATATTTAAAAGAAATCTGAAATGATGTCACATAAATATCATCCCAGAGCTCCGCGGGACGACCAAAAATATTGCCCGTCCCGCTCAATTTTCAGTTTTATCATCCCATGCTACTCAATTTTCGTCAAAGCGAACGGTTATCACCACTTCGATGCGGTTTCTCT
>OENM01002829.1:3145-13841 GCA_900239745.1 Rotaria magnacalcarata
GATGCAGTACGTTGAATTGTAGAAATTTCGCAACTTGAGATCATAATAAAATAGTTCTCAACGGATTCAAATTCAGCAAGAATAAGATTTTCAACTCGCCAAAATGTGTATCATATGAAATTTCTCCGGAGGCATGAATCTTCTAATGCGGTTTTCCCGTGAAATTTTCAAGTGGATGCTTCTACTACGAGGGAAAGTTAGGCTGAAATCTTCGCCGTATTCTGCTCGATACTTCATAAAGCCTTGGATAATCTCTCGACGGTGATATTAAGAAGAAAAGCTTCTCATTGAATTTTGTCTGCTATTTATGAATAGAATAATTCAGTATAGAAAGTTTCAAGTCATCAAATATTGATGTACATTAGTCAATATTTGGTAGAATTACAATTTATTTTTAAACTCGCCAGAAGTATTAAAATATTGTTTTTTTTTCTTCTACTACGTAACAATATTTGAACATACGTATCTTCAATGGTAGAATCTTTTTTCTTTTTCTATACATTTCGTAACAAGTAATTCAAAAACTAATCTATTGAAAGTCAAAATGAATAATATCAAATAAATGCTCGTTTTTCTTTTGTCTATTCTTAAATCTTCCGGCAACGCGTCGGTTAAACTAATATAAATTTTTGTCAGACAGACAACCAACCTGATGCAACATGTATGTAATATTTATTCTGAACAACAATAAATTGCCTGTTGTATATATATGCTTGGTTTATGTATATCATCTCGCCGNCACCCACACCCACACCCACACCCCTCAATTTGGCAAGAGCACATGAATGAAATTAACACAAAATGTTCTGTTTTGATATCATCAAAACAGATTTAGATGTGATCTAATCAGAAGAAGAGGCAATTGAATCTGCAATATTGATCATCTCATATCATATAGAATGATATGATACAGCTTTTTTATTATTTTCTATGCTATGAAAAATATTAGTTTGAACAATAACACAAAAGAGCTTTTCATTTTCTTTTCACCAAAAATCTATTTAAATGACGTTCAACGTTGATTGAAGACTAATAGAATTTTCATGTTGTATATCGTTCAGCAGCTCAGCTATTAAAAAAACGATCATTGGAAGTCAAATGATGACATATGACGGTGAAAAAGTAATTGATGCTTTAATTATTATTAATTTTTATGCAGTTTTACTTTTTCTGAAAATGTTTAAACATATGTGATATAAAAAAATGAGTTTCATTTCATATAAGAAAAAAGGATAATTCATGAAGCATCAGATAAATTTTATTGTCATCTCTTACAATAAACACGGTATTGAGAGAAATAATTGGAAGAAAAGACAACACAAACTGTATACACGATGACCTGTGAAGCTGACGAATAGCAATAATTATATCATCTTACGCTGACTATTGGAAGGAAGAACAATAATGCTTTGTATCATTGTTCATCAAGCCATTGTGTACGAATGATGCACAATATTCAATATGATGGCATTAAAACAAACTATGGTAACAACATTAGAGCATCTTTCTGTCGAATTATTCCACGAAATATTTATTTATTTCCAACTTCATGAAGTACTTTATATTTTTTCTAATCTTAATTCACGATTTGCTGCTATCATGGATAATCTATCACTTATTCCCATTTACTTGGGTTTGAACGGAATGAATATAGCAGTGACCAAATTTTATTATACACATTTATCGCAATCAAATACTTCCAGTCGCCTTACTTCATTATGTGTCTCAGATACATTAGCGATCGATAATGGTTTATGGTTAGCTGAACATCTATCGACATTTATCAATCTCCGTCATTTATCTTTAATCGACATTAAACGTTCTTCTTTTGAATTGATTCTTAACTCATTGTCCATCGTCATTAATTCTCTCATCATGTTTAGTGTACGCTTTTCAACTGAAGACCGTGCTGCTTATACGTTTACCGGTGTGCCGGAAGGTGTATATTATGAACGAATCTTTCACTTATTTCCTTCATTGCGTATATGCCATCTGTTTTTCTGGCCATACATACATTCTATTCTAGACAGTCAACTCGTTCTACCACCTGATAAAACTTTTATGCCTGTTCAAATCAGTCTTTTAAATTTACAATCACTTGCAGTTTGTTGCTCACCAAACTTTCTGTCACATTTATTTGAACATCTTCCACAATTGGAACAACTCAACTATACACAGACTACTCCTTGGCTACCTGAAAAACATCTACTAAGACATAGTGATCACAAGTAAGTTCCTTTCTTTCATTGAATGTATATTTTAACTCATGAACTCAATGTGAAGCGTATGATAGAAGAGAAGGTATCTAATCATTTTATCAGAAGAAATTATAGTTAAAACTGAATTATTTACGAAATAATAGAATCCTTTTTCAATAATTCCTATTCTCTTTCAGAGTCAAATATTAATAATAGCTAGGAGATTTTAAATGGTCGATGAACTACGATGGAGTTATGTATTAGGTTTTTAAATGAAAACAATAAATATATAGAAAGAATACTGACTAGTGCCGTAACGAGGGTAGATCATGGTTGAACAGCGCCCAATCATCAGCAATTTAAATAAGCGATTGTTGTTTTTAGAATGATAAAAGCAAAAAATCACGAGACATTTGCGCTCTCTCCCTCCTTTTTCTTCTGAAGTTTAGGCTCAATCGATTGGATACATTGCCAAACATAACTTATCTATCGAATTAGAGAGACGTCTGTAGTGCCAGTAATGATTGATAGATTATCATTTCACAAATGATTTATTTCCTTATGTATGGATTTTACAAGTAACATACAAATATTTTCGTGATTCTTGTAAGAGAAAGGCCGAGTTCTTGTCAAATGTAACCCGATAATAAACTGTAGAAATGTAGTACTATCGAGTCGTTTTCTAGCGCATATTCCTATAGAAAAAAAAGTTCATACTTCTACTTCGACCATTGGTGAATTCTTGCAAACAATAGAATCAGATGAAACAGCTTATTGTTCAATAGATGACGTTTCTGAATCTCTCAAAATTTTCATCAACAAGAATAGCAACAGCTACAGAAACCCTTTTTATTCCTTGAGACATCACCTATTCCTCAAAAGGACCACTACTCTCACCTTGAGGAGATTTTTCTAGCCATTTCGGCAATTCTGGAGAATGGTTCATCATTATCGGTCCGCTTTCTCAGCCGTAATACATCCGGTTGAGCTAAAACGTTTTTTGCAGATACTACAGACATTTTGGAATGTTTTCCTTTGTTTGCTTCTTATTATTTCCTGTTATTTTAGTGAAATGCCAAAATATGAAGAGTACACTATAAATGTTTGTTTTTTTCGAAAAGATCTTATTTTCTAAGATTTGCCAAAAATCAACGATATCAAAATTTTTTAATATAAAAAAGTAGCCATTTCAAAGTATTTCTAGTACTTGTAAAAAAGGCTTCAGCTTGACTAGATCTACTATGTCTATGAAATGGGGGTGATTCTGCAGGCTTTTATGTAATACCCAGTTTTTGAGAAAGGTCGGCAGCACGAAAAAGATTTAGCTATTTTCATATAAATAATGCACTATCTTTTTGACTGTTAATTTTAACGCTAAATTTAAATTCTCAAAACGTTTTTTAATAGATAGAGAATACTGAGACGCATATAGAGCAGTCAAAAACTAAAAAAAACGAATATTTGAGGCCAAGAAAGAGGAAGGATTCTCATTAATAGCCTTTGAAAAATTATTAGTCGGCGCCCAACCACCCGTCATTTTTTGGTTACGCTACTAACACTGACATACTATCTGAAGTAGATAAATGAAAGAAAACTACATTTCATTAAGAAGTCAAATATTATAGGTAATGTGTTTTATTATTGTAATATGGTCTTATTAATCTATTTTAGTCGAGTCACTCCCATTAATAAACATCTTGCTCCAAATCTATGCCGCCTAACAATAAAATGGTCTGATTCTATGATGAATCTGGAATCGATTAATGAACTATTTGAACGTGATGTTTTATTTTCACTAATGAAATTCAGATTATTGGCGTGGGTGGCTGGTCCCGATGTTCTTCACAATTTACAATCCATGCTTTACAGCCAATGTTTATATTCGTTTGATGCTATATGGTCTGTTAGAACTGTAGTGTCGTTATCAGAAACCAGCAAAATTTTATTCGATACATTTCAACAGCTCAAAGAATTAGCGCCAATTGAATTAGAACTATCTTTACAAGAAAACATGTATTCTATTAGAGCTTTAACAGTACCAAGAATGGATAAATGTTTATGTGTCGATCTCTATCTACATAAAAATACTGTGCATGGGTATAAATAGATAGTTGTTTTTTTATTAGAAACATTTTTTTTTAAATTTAGACGAACTCCATGGTCATATAATGGATGTACCTTCAACAACCAATGGCTTCACTGCAATAGGATTAGGATGAGTGAAGATTATGATCGAATAAACGAAGAATTTCTTTCTTTTTCACCACCTATCGTTCTTTGGCATCAAGTTACATCGCTTAGTATTACTGAACCATTTAATCGAAATCATCTTCATCTTCTCTTTTCGCAAGCGACGAATCTACGTACTCTAGAACTGCGTTATAGAGCAGAATATGATTGTAAAGCCTATTTGAAACAGGAAACTTTAATCGATCTCCTTAACGATAGCTCTTTGTGTAACATGCTCATGTCAAATGGGTTACGACAACTTAATCTTTTTACTGTTTGGCAACAATTAAATTTGTTAAATGTTGCCTATTTAATTGTCGAGCAACTGCCTCATTTGCAAATCATAGAACTACACGGTAGTGCTCGTGAATTTATTGAAATGTCGCATATACTTATGAGCGGTCTTTCGAAATTACATTTTCTCACTCTTCATGGTATATTACAACATGCTGAACTTTATGATAAAAAATTACGTGATCTACAGAATTCAAATACTCGTTCTTTTCGAACAGAAGGTTCTAACACGATAAATGATGATATACTTTTCATATGGCTGTAATAAAATGAAACTGCAAATATTTCTTTGTACTTAATCGTTTGTTTGAAAAAGAATTGTGAGAATATTTAAATATAAATAAAGCAAAACTTTTCTAAATTTTGTTTTGTATGTTAAATCAGTTGAAAAGATCTTTTGTTATTGATATTAAGTTAGATAAAAATCTTTCTTTTTGGTTTTGTGAAACTCACATATATTTTCGAAGAAAATGGTGAGTGTAAGTTTTAAGGCGACGTTTTTTGCGGCTCCCATCCCCCGGCCCCCATTACAGACATCAATGATCCGCCCTCCACCCGCTAATGAGAGATTACTCTAATTAGGGTCCTACCTATCTCTTCGACATAACAGAAAATAGAGAAAAGCAAATCGTACGCATTAAAGACATTAATAATTATTGTATCACCCCATTACAGACAGCAAGAATCATTATATGGCCTCATTACAGACGTTAGCAACTATTGTATGAGACCATAGTACCCCTCCCCCATTACAGACACTCCCACACGACAGAATTTAGCAATTAAGAACAATAGGCGTCAAACTTTGCGTCTTTTTTTGCAAAATAGATCATGTGCTTCTTCTGAAAATACTGTATATCAATTTTTTCCAGTTGATTAAGATATATAAGAGTGCGTAAAGAAATGCTATGCCTATCATGGATGTGTAAAACAGACTTATTTTTCAAATGATCCAATGATTATAATAATAGTAATGGTAATTACATTAAGAAAAACGAATTTAAAAAAATTAAAAATAGGATAAAGAGCGAATAGCAGTAGAGCAAACAAAATATAGAGTGTCTCTAGAAAATCAAAATATTGGTTCGAAATGCGGATAAAAAGACATTAGCCTACGAGAGATTTTTCACTTCACATATTTTGTATCAGTTTAATGAAGTTAGGGAGCATATGTGAGTTCCACATTTTAGCCCCGAAGGGGCTGCGTTGACAAGCTTTTTTATGTGTTATCATTTTACGAAAAATGGAAGAACATCATTTTTTAGTGTTCAATTATGTAATTCTTGTCCGAGTTCCCAATGATTATTATAACATGTAAAAATGTATTTAGTATTAAATTATAATGATACTCGTTTCTAGTATACAAAAATTATTCTTAGATGGAAACAATAATACTAATATCCGGCCCAAATTTATTTTTGTTTTTGTTAAGAATCAATTTATTTTTACACTTAAAACATGTTAAATGTGATGACCAGCTTTTACACGTCTTTTTATTTTCACTAATAATAACAATATACAGGGTGTCTTGAAAGTAATTGACCAAAAAGAAAATTAAATATCTCCACCATTTCTTAACCAAATTCGGCGATTCTTCTTTTATTTGAAAGAGAAATATTCAAAGTTTTATTTCATAATAAAATGTTTTACATATACTCTTCGAAAGTGTTACCACTCACATCAATACAAAATTTTAATCTTTTTTACAATACCATTGAAAACATTATGTAATGTCTCTTTGTTTATAGTTTTAATTTCTCTTTCAATTCTGTTCTTTAAATCATCGATATCGTTGACCTTTGTATTGTATATGGTTGTTTTAATATATCCCCATAAAAAAATCCAGTGGTGTTAAATCTGGAGATCGTGGTGCCCATGAAATTGTACCACCTCTATCAATCCATCTACCATCAAATTTTTCATTTAACAATTCACGAACTTCTTTGGAAAAATGTGCAGGCGCACCGTCTTGCTGAAAAATGATCTTATTATGAAGTCTTTTTCTTTGTATGATTGGATAAAAATAATCTTTTAACATATCAAGATAATTACGACCATTAACTGTTTCATCTTCAACAAAATATGGACCGATTATTTGCTTATTGGACATTCCACACCATACGTTGATCTTAGCAGTATTCATAGCTGATTCTATCGTATTAAATGTATTATTTGTTGACCAAATACGACAATTATGCTTGTTCACGATCCCAGAAATATAAAAAGTTGATTCATCAGGAAAAAAATGCTACCGTCATTTTCTTGATCGTCAAGAATAGGTATCAAGTGTTCTCACATTTCCACGCGCAGATCCATGTCTTCATCATATAATTGTTGAGTACTGTGCATCATCTAAGGTTTAAACCAAATAATATCACGCATTATTACATGTGCTTGAGTTTTTGAAATGTTGGCTTGTTGTGCGACATTTCTTACACTATTTGCAGGTTCCATCTTCAAAATCTCTTTAACTTCTTCAACTTTATCTTTTGTTATTGTTGGTGGTCTTCCTGCGCGACTAAGATCATGAACTGAACCAGTTTCGAGAAACTTTTGATATATTGATGTGATAGTATGCCTTGGTGGAATATTAGTTGCTCCTTCATGTTATAATTCACGGATTACCATTGTTGGCGACTCAAATTTCGCCATTAAGACTACTACTTGAATTCGAGTCTCTAATGAAATTGACATCTTACTGATCTGAAATATAAATAAAACTTTGAACATTTCTCTTTCAAATAAAAAAAGAATCGCCGAATTTTGTTAAGAAATGGTGGAGATATTTAATTTTCTTTTTGGTCAATGACGTTCAGGACACTCTGTATGAATTCTCAAATTAGAGATAAATAAAATGAAGTTAACAACACATAAGATGTCTACATCGAATATTCTTAAAGCAGAAACGAAAGATTGTTCAATGAAAATCAAAGCTGTTAAGGCAAAAAAATGTATCAGTAGATTATGTAAACAAGTAACGCCATGTAAACGTCGCTTGCCTCTCTACTGAAAGTCGATTACTATGATCAGCATTCCATCGGTACCCGTCTGAGAAGCAAATCAAGTCGATTTGTATCTGTGTTGTATGATACGATTGAAGGTCTATTTAGTAATTAAATGTTCGCGTTCTTTGAATCGCATTCGACTGAAAGAAAAATCCATTTTAAATGTTTCCTCTTCATATGAGACATTATTGCATAGAATATACTGCCCATACTCAACATTTCTGTATGAAATCAGAAACTTCGATTTCTATTGATACTGAGATGTCAGAAATGTCAAAAATTTATTTTTATCTATTCCGTTTTATATACAATCGCGCCTCTCAAAATATCTTGTATTCATCGTGTTGATCAGTGTCGTAGCCAGAAATTTTCGAGTCATGGGCCGTTTCCCAGCTAAATTATTTTGTGGGGTGGGCACCAATGGGCAATTAAAAACCAATTGGGCTACAATTTGTTTTGATACTTATTGCCATTGCGAAACCGATGTATACTAAGGGAAAACTCGTCACTATTAATTAGATCACAATAAGAGACATTGTTTTACAATAACACCATGTATCTTCGAACATATATGTGTATCAAGATTTTTCGGCATTGGACAATTAGTAGCGCTTCAAAAACTCCTTGGGCAATAACTTATGAGTTTTTGGGCAATTGCCCAATAGCCATCCCCCTGGCTACGTCACTGGTGTTGATGTTTATCACGACTGAGAGCCTGGGAAAGTATTTGAGAAACAGGCATACATATGAGTCTACAAATTTATTTTTCTCATTCTCCTATCTTGAGGGTGTGGGTGTGGGTCTGTAGCTTTTCCTTACAGTTCACACCCACACCCACACCCAAGATTCTTTCAAATGTAAGTACTTTGAGATCAAACAACAAATATCTACTTGATCTCTTTAAGGGGACCCCACCCCCTCCTCAGAAAAGTCAATTTTTCGAAAAAAATCGGAAATTGAGTTTTTAATATAGGAAGATGCGCCGAAGATTCCTCTTTCAGAATATATATGGGTTTGTTGAAAAATGATCAGATTTTGACAGACTTATGAGGGAAAGATCCGCGCTACTACCATGTTTTTCGAGAATTTTTTGAAATGGTTTTCAGACAGAAAAATTGAAATAACTCCCACATGGTTCAAGCTATATCCAATATTTTTTTGTTTTAAAGGTCTCAGTGAGAGGAAACTTTTCCTCGACCAGTTTTTTTTAATCGATTACTGGACTGAGAAAAGTGGAATTTACTGTCGTCAGATCACTGTTTTTTAAGACATATCTACTAAAATATTCATAAAAAATGAACAAAAGGAAATTTAAAAATTCTGGTTCCCAGGTCGAACAAACTGACACTAAGATCAGGCATGAATTCTTGTATGATCATATCCGATCTTAGTCAAGAATCGTATATGATCATACAAGATCATACGGAAAATCATACGAAAAATCGTCGTCGCTGACATCTGATGTCATATCTTACATCCGATTTCGTATATGATTTAACAGTACGATCTTACGTATGATTATATAAAATGGTACAGGGTGATTATAAGCCATTTCTTCATAAATATCCATTATTGAATATTTTTACGCACTCGCGCAGCTACAATTCTATCCTGAAAAACGATAACCGTACGAAACGTAAACAGGGTTCCGAAAATTACTATGAATTCGAAATCATTTTAGGTTCCGTGCAAACCAGGTTCTCCACGAACCCTTTGTCGAAAAGGTCAAACATAGGGTTTCTCACACTGCTCTGTCTACTCAATGTAAAGAATCAGTTAGAAAGCTCTGTCTAGCAAACGCCGGTTCCTAGAAAACCCTTCTGGGGCTTCAGGGCTTTCGTTCTCCCCCTTCCCAATCGAGAACAACCCGATCGTAACACCTCAGGGCAACAATGCGCGATTAGCTCCTGCAGAAACCAGCGGCCAGAACGATCGACATGGAATGCTTGATCTAAACAGAAATAAATTATTTCAAGAGGTTTTAGCATTGAAAATCGAACTTACCATTATTTCTACTGGCTCTGCAGTGAGATCTAAATGAAAATAAATTACTTCATGAGGTTTTAGCTTTCAAAATCGAACTTACCTTTTATGTTTGATCATATGACACTTGACCTCAGGTGAAATGAAATACGTAATACTGGTCTGTTTGATTCAACTCATTATTGGCTGAATCAGGGAGACCTATTTTGCGTAGATAGTTACATCGAAAGCACTATTCTATTAGTTATCTCTCTGAATAGCAACTGAAATTTTCACGCACTCGCCAATGTAAGAAACAAATTTTAATGTAAGAAAATCAATTTGTGTTTTTTATACATTTAGTTTCTGACTATGAGAAGCTTGGATCGAAAAAAAACGATGTATTTGTTTTCCTAGACCTCGATAACCTATTGTGAAGTTTCATCAGAATACAGAAAAGAGTTAGAATAAAGTCTTATTTGTCAGCGGTCCAATTTTGCCGGTGTAAAATTTCTGCTAAGATATTAGAAGGTCGAATTATAGACTAGTTTTTGAAGGATTAAAGATTTTTAAAGCTGTGAGAATTTTTTTGCAATTTGGAGCAGAACCTCGGAAACCAATTGTGGTGTTTCTTATTTTCTTTTTCAACACTAAGGAGGTTAAGCCCCCCCCCCTCAAAAAAAGTCGATTTTCATCAAAAAATCGAAAATTGAGATAACACCATGGGGTGATAGCCCATGTTTTGCTCTTTCAGAATCACTATAGTTTTTTTTCCAAAGACCATTTTTTAACCGAAATTTTTAGTGATCTTTGAGAGGTCCTCTATGTCAAAAACGGCAGTATTATTAGGTCTTTGATCTCTAATGACTGATCAATTAATTAATTAGTCGTCCAGCGTGTGCAGAATTAAAAGTTACGTACGAAAGTCAGGTCGGTTTCCTCAAAAAACGCGTGAAAATTGCAGAAAATTAAAAAAAACAGCAAAAACTTCGAAAAAATGTTCTTATG
>OENM01002830.1:0-13824 GCA_900239745.1 Rotaria magnacalcarata
GTGTGTACGAGTGTGTAATCACATCAGTCCCAACTTACTCGCCAGCTACACCCACACACCCTCACGCTCATATTTATAAATTGTTTAATAGTGGTTGCTTCTTATGTGAAATGCTAGTGGTGTTAATTCAGAGTGTTTTTATTTTCTAATATATAAAACAACTTTTTAATATTATTACTTAAGAAAAGAAATAAATAATCACATTAATCCTCAACATCGTGACCAAAATTGAACCTAATCAATATGTTATAAAAATACGCATAACTTTTTTGGTTTCATGTATGACTGAAGGGCAGGTCAGGCACCAGGTAAGGTCAGGCCGGAAAAAGTGGCCTGTTGGCATCTCTGGTTCGAGCTAGGTTTTAACTAATCGAAGAATTTTACAGCGCTACCTATTGAACTGAATGAATTCTCTTTGAAAGCCATGAATTTACATTTCTGACCTGCAAAAAACAAGTAATATGTGTTCAAGATGACTGGAAAATACTCTGTGAAGTAGATTCATCTGTGAACCGAAATTGAATAATTGACTAGCGGCAAAATAAAAAATGTTAAAAAATATATACTAAAATAAAGACATTCAATGCAACAATCACGATTACTAATTATCAAAATATCATACAGTAGATCCATAATTTCATTAATAGAGTTTTGCTTCCCAAAACCTACACTCTCAATCTCAACAGTTACAAAAGATTTCGAAGTGAAAACCTTTTTGGTCTTTTAGTAAGAACAGATACTTCGTGTTTCACATTTTCAATCCTGAAGGAATTGCGCTAGCAACTTTTCAAAAGAAACAACCATTGCATATCCTGCAATAGGTCTTTTTCTTGATTATGCTGGACTATATACACCATCTGAAACAATTATTCATAATTCCGCTATTTTTCCAATGACCATATCCTCATGTAACTTTCTATCCGTGTCAGCCGCAGAAAGTGTTCCATCGTGTAATATTACCAGAACAAGACATAAACGTCTCATTGGCTCTGTTGTCAGTGTAGCTAATGGATCTGCTAGCCTCGGTATATCTCTATCAAGCTCCATACAAATTGGAAATCTCCAACAGCAAATAGCAGTAGTGGCAAAGACTCTATCGAAACACTCTCAAACAGTGAAAATACATGGAACACAGTTAGCAAAACTTACATCAAAGCATATAGAACTCGCAGAAGAGATTAAATGCGACACAGGAATTTGCCGATGACATGACACCTATCGTATTTTCAAACTCCGAAAACATCAAATCACTAAAAACTGACCTTGAAAAACTGCATACTGAACTTCAACACTCCTTCCTTCGATTAGCTATTGGCCGAATTTCTGATAACGAACTCAAACTAGATATTTTGTCACTAGAGGATATACATAAAGTGGTAAATAACGTAATCAAACGAGGAAATCTAACATTTAATTATTACCACGAGTCACTTCCAGTAGTTCAAATCGTTACCGAACCTCTCGCTCATCAGCAAATCGACTTCGTTCCCCGCTGGTAATATATGACTGATGATTCAGATGAAATCGGACGTCTTGTCATTACCAGTATTTCGCTGTTCCAAAACCGGATCAAACACCATTTTACACCTACAAATTAGTGACCGTCCCATTTTTTCGTAAAAATGAAACAATACAACTTGCACATGTTCCTCGATGCTTGGGAATAAATCCAATAACTAATACCACTATAGAATGGCAGAATCCTCAAGAATATGGCTGCAATCTTCGATTAATGACATCATGCCGTGATACTCCAGCCATTCGTAAGACTTCAAGAGACATTTGCTTCAATGAAATCATCGCGGGGGAGGGCGGCGTCTGCTATCTAAAAGCCATACAGTACCAGTTCCTGCTGACGAGAACTTTGTTCAACACTTGAGAGACAATTTGTGGATTACTTCATCGCCTAAATCATTGCACTGTGTAGAAACGCTGAGAACCAAAGATCTCAGTGCTATACAACTGATTGGAAGCGTAAATAAAGAAATTATACTTCCATCTGTTTGTTTCCTTGGCGAGTGTAACCGATGGTTACACAATTCTATGTCTCGGCTTCAGCTTATTGTGCCGTCGCTTAACTTCAAACACGTCTTCCCTTATTATATTGTATAATAGTAGGGTGCTTACAAAAAATGCTACTGTTATAAATGTTCATAAATTAATCACCAAAAATATGCGTTGGTTTAAAAAGAAAATGACTAAACAAGAAAAAAAAGGAATTCACGAATTTCATGCAAGAACTAAATGCTGTTTCCACTCAACGAAGTTTCTTTTCTACTAATATGCAATCTTTCGGCTTTTTTATATATCAGTTGGATCGCTTTCGGACTGTTTTTGTTTTCTGTATTATACTATGTTAATCGATGAACACGAAGAAACAATCAGTGCTGTATTTGGATTATAATACTTTTTAAACAGACCATGATAAATATTACGTAAATAGTCAACTTTAAAAAGTAAAGATAATTAAATTACTTTTTCTCTAGACTTTATGTTGTAATCAAATTATTCTTTATCAACTCTTAATCGGATATATCCAATACGGAAAAAAGACTGATTTGTATAGGACCATGATCTGTATGCTTTTGAGTTTCTTCCTCTCAAAATATATTGACGAGACATATCAGAAATATCGAATAATCACAGCACAAGCGACTATGCGTCCCTGACTTGTAGCAGAAGAGTGTATTTCTTGTGAACTATTTGTAGAAATTTATCAATATCTATTCATGAGTAGTACTAGAAGTATTTAATATATGCAGTATCCAGTTAGTCACTGAACAGTTCAAGCCTAGAATATCTCCAGCATACTTTGACAGAATAACCTGACATCTCTGTCACTGGTAGAAGAGCATTGGCAATTCATATTCATAACAAAAACGTAAACAGAAACGATTTTCAAGTATCGCAGTCGACTAAAACGAACAATTTCATTCCGCTAATGACTGAGCATTGTAGAATATGAAAAGTATAAGGCATGTATCCATAGTTGCACACACGAAATCGGATGGCAGGGAATATATTGGTAATCGAAAAAATTCAGCTTGTCGTATTTCTTAAGCTGGAAGTAAGTATATTACTTTCTTAGTTACTACTGTAGTACAAGGCGAAAACTGTTTATTCAGAATAGTCATGATGTTTGAAAATGACCTTTGTATTAATTTTTATCTTTTAAGTTTCAAGCATGGATTCTACTCTGCTCGTGTCATGAGTATCAGCTGACTAAGTGAAAGTATATTGACTTTCTGTTAATACTAATCAATCCAATTTCTAAGCGTTCATAATGAATAATTGTGTAAATGTAGATGTTAAATTTTCTTACTTAATTTGGTTGGTTTTATTGAGCTTCTTTATTTTTCGCAATTTTATTTAGTTGTAAGTGTTTTATCGAAAATGAAAAAATTGTAAATCATATAAATACTATGTTTATTGTTTTCGAAAACCATTATGGCAACGATATCATATTTATAAATGCTTGAACACTTGAGACTAGGTAAAGCATTTCCACTTGAAAAGTTAACGTTTAAGTGCCACTCCTGCTTCTAACCTGCAAATTTTCTTTGCTGAATAATAATGTAATGAAAGCGATATTTCACTTTGCTGATACAACCAACAATATTGGCACAGGCCATTTTTTGCAAGCTATCATCCTGTATTATTTACCAAACGAAAACAAAATGATCGCACTATACAAGCATTGATGTTTGTATTATGGATTTGTACATTAAAATCAATTAGATTGCTGTAAAAACATCATGGATTAATTAAAGAGCAGTCCAACATCTTTCTTTGTTGAATTTAACGGGGTGGTCCCTTTTCATCCTCTTTTTTTTTACGGACATCGGTCGGAGAAGNCCATTCCGAACTTCAGTTTCCGGATGTTCGGAATGAAAACGCCGGAAGGTCGGAATGAAAAAGACCGGGTGTTCGGAATGAAAGTCGTCTAGATGTTCGGAACGGAAAATACAGGATGTTCGGAACATAAAATGACAGATGTTCGAAACAAAAAATGACCGATGTTCGGAACGAAAAAATACAGGATATTCGGAAGAGAAAATAATTTTTTTATAACATAGTTTATTTTCTTTTATTTCCTAGTATAGTCTTTCCCAGAAAAATATAAGACAACAAAAATTTGCACAAGTGAGAGAATAAATAACTCTTATAAGAAAAAAAATTTAATGTCTAATGTTTTTTTGCAGCATGTCTTGTTTTTTTCTTTTTTGGAATTTGTTTAATATTTTCATCATCTGTTTCGTCTTTTTTTTGTCTTTTTTCACTTGATGAACTGCTGGCTGAACATGTATGAGAATTATTAGTCAATTTTTTGTTAGCAGCACCAGCTGTTCTTGAACGTAGACGATATAATTTCGGTGTTAATTGTATATTCTGAGTCTTTAATTTTGGAGCTGATTTATCGTTGTCTTCTTCACTATCAGAAGACTTTGTGAAACATTTTGACGTAGAAACAACAGGGTTTTTTGTTCTTGTCGTCGTTTGTTGTTGTTGTTGTTGTCGTTTTGGTTTTTGATTGCTATCATTACCTAATTTTGTTACATCGTACAATATAGTTGTTGTTGCCGTCGTGATAGCAATATTTGCGAGTACACAACGGTTAATAAATTCACAACGTTCTCTGGCAATAAACAAATTTTCTTTATCAGCTGCATCTTTTAAATCTTTAGCAGTAGTAACAGAACCAGAATCACGCATATTTTCTAAAGCTACTGTTAATAAATACTCACATTCCATCGAATGTGTCAGCATTTTAAAATGACCTATATTTTGTAAAAGGAAAAAAGCTTATTGAAGACATATTTAGAAAAGCAGAGAATGACAAACTTACCAAGATTTCTTCCTTTTGTGATTTCAACATATAAATAACATACATCAATATCATCAGCTTCACGTACTAATTTATAATTTCTTGACGAATCGATTTTACGTCCATTCCCTTTTTTATATATTGTTGAATTGGCAATACCAGGTTTCTCTGGATAATCAGTTTCATTTTCGACGAATTGTGTTAAACCCTCTAACAATATATTATTTGCAATTGCGGGATATAGTTTCTCATAACAATCATCATCAAGACACCACTGCTTCAATTCATCTATAATGAGAAAACAAGAACAATGAACTCGCTGCTATGGACGAAGATATCTGAATTTCTAATATTCACTTACCATAACTTCTACATGTATCAGTGGTTGTAAATGATAATATATAGTATTGAACCTTGTTCTGTGTCATATTGATATTTATTTATATATTTCAAGATTAATTGAACCAATAAGATTAATTTTAATGGAAAGAAATTTCTTCGAAAATATATAAATTAAGAAGAGAAATATATCTGAAAAGATGACAACAAGTGATATGATTTAAACAAATAAATTAGATGTTTTTTTTCTTTCTCTTAAAATGAACAAAAATAATCTACATTCTATATTTATCATATTTAATTCCTATAAGACCTCCTAAAGATTTCAATGCTGAATTCAATGCAATTTTATTGTTGTCTAACTTTTCGTTGATATCTTCTATTTGATCACCTATTGATTTCGATGAATCATAACACTTTCGACGAATCTTCTTTGGTTTGCCAGCAGCTGATTGATGGTGTGATAATCGTACTGCAGTTTCTTCCGTTATCAATAAATCAAACATAGCCCAAACTGAGAGATGTGGTTTTTCAGCGCGACATTTAAAAACAGAATTGTAGGCTAAAAAAAGAAAGAGAATTTTTTACATTAAATTCATTTCAAAATTTCATCCAATAGCACTACACGCTTTAATCAATGACTTACATTCATTCCAATTATTCGTTCTGAATTGAACATGATGAAAAATAAGCATTGTTCTAATTGACGGCTTCATCCACTGTCGTCCATAATAACATAATAATCTGTTTATTTGATTGGTGTATATTTTCAATTTTTTCATTTGTGGATATTCATCGCATAATAATTGATAAGCATTATCCATATAATTAACTTTGAGTAAAACAATAGCCATTAATTTTTTAACATAAAGATGTAATGAATCATTATTTTTATAATATTTCCATAATCCATAAGATTTTAATTTTTTATTAATACGTTGTAGAAAATGGAAAAAACACCCTTGATGTACAACACCACCGAACTAAAAATAAAAAATAAAGTTCTTTGTTCATATTCCTGACTTTTGTAAATTAAAAGGCGAGACAATCAACCTTTATGAAGAAAAACAACGACCTACTTCTTTTCGTACTGCTTTAATAATCCCACTTTCATAGTCAGTTATAAATCGTTCAGGTTTTAATTCCAATTTCAATCTTGAAGCAGCTTTCTTCATTGCTTTAAAAACTAGGATATACGTTTGTGCATGTTTATCACTGAGGAGAATTCAAGCAACAGGTTCAGCTACAAATAAACACATTTATAGTAATAGAACAGCAAATCATCCTATAGAAATAACGAAAAGAATTTCACCTGAATGTGTAACTTCATCAATAGCTATAATAATATATAATTGTTTAAACATTTTTGGTACTACAGAAAAAGTACCATCCATTGACAACAAACTCGAAGAACACATTTTTCTCATTAGAAATTCACTACTAAAAATCAGTATTCTTTTCGTGTTTTTTGAATATAAATGATCGTATAGAAGAAAGTTCTTATCCGCCGATGTAGTTCTAAATTGTGGCGGGATATCAAATGTAATATCACGTGGTAATGGTGGAGCTGTTTTAAGGCGTATATTATATATTGTTTTCCCTATATGAAAGAGATAAAAGTTAATAATTTAGTTAAACGAAAACAACGAAAGAACTTACTTAAAACTTCAGACCTTGTTAACATTCCCATTTGTTTATCACTTAACTTCATATCAGTAGCAAGTTTATTATATAATTTCGTCGGTGGTGCGCTACGATTTGCTTCACCAAATTCTTTTAATCTAGATCTAAATGTTAAAATCACTTGGTTATCTTCATCTGGATGATGAGTGTGTGCCACTGAATTTGAACTGGCAAATGAATAAATGGGATTTTGTTCAGTTGCTGAATTCTTTGTTGTATTAATTGCTGTACGACAAGGTGATTTTTTATTATTTTTTTCTTTACATGTCCATCTGATCTCATGCTTTCGAATAGCGTTGAATTGATAAGTATAGCCTCCCATAAACAGCTGATCCTTTGATCTTATACTTTTGATAACGGTAACTGCACTAGCTTGTGGTGGGTGATTAATTTCAAATGAAGATGATGATGTCGAAGTAGGAATCGTAGAAGTGTTATTTAAACTTAGATTGTTCAAGTCAGATGAAATAGAATCGGTCGAAATGGTAGAAGAAGATGAAGATGATCGAGACATTGATTGAAGAGATGATAAGGACGATGATGAGCTACTGTTAGAGCGTGTGCGTAAAGCCGTTTTTGAACGTCTAAAAATTTGAATAAAAACTTTTAAATTAAAAGAACTGCGTCTTACTTTAGCGTAGTTGATTTTGATTGATTATGTCGAAGATTAATTGGAGAAGGAGAGGCAGAACGATATGCGGTTGAGCGTGATTTTGCTCGGCTACGTAGTTTTGTATTATTATATTCGATGGGCGGAGAAGCAGGAGAGGATGTAACTATTGCTGTGCGACCGATGCTCTTCGATCTCGTAATAATACCCATCTAAAATAAGATGACACTGATACTTTCTTTTTTCCAAGAACAATAACTACTTATGACCATTATATAATTCACCAAACCAATTCAGTATGTTGCGCGAGTCATCGTGCAGCCAATCATGCTCAAGATACTACCCTCTATAAAACAGAGAAGTTTATAGTTTTACTACTCATTCCCACTATAAAACATACACCAAAATTCATTTCCAACATTCAGTATTTTTTCGTTCCGAACATCGGTCATTTTTTATTCCGAACATCTGTCACTTTATGTTCCGAACATCCTGTATTTTTTCGTTCCGAACATCTGGACGGTTTTCATTCCGAACATCCGGAAAATCGATTCTATTTTTTATATCCGATTTCGAACATCCGGTTATTTGGTCGGATGTCCGAAAGAGGGAGGATGAAAAGGGACTCACCCGAATTCCCCAGAAAATGAATCCGATAGAAATCGATCTCATCCTATATTAAAGCCGATTAAGGGTGCTGCAAAATTGTATAGAAATTGACGGGAGAGCGTCTAAAACAGTCTTGGAAATTTCGTTACAGAACAGCAAAAATGACTATTTTCGATCTATGATTACTAAATATCATCCGGAAATTCATAGAATAAATTCATGTATTGAAATAAAATCTACTTATTATTAATCAGTACATCATCCACTATTGTTATGTATGAAAAAATTCTATGAAAGTCCGAAAGAAATTTTCGCAAGAAAATTCGTCACTTAAAGTGTTGAGCGGGACCAAGGAAATTAGGAAGAAAATTTTTTTTCGCTTTCGCAGGATTTTTTTAAATGTCGTAACAGAAGGTCATGTGCTGATTAATAGTAGATAAAATTTATCTGAATGCATTCATTTATTCTGTAAATTTTTGAATGATTTTGAGTTTATATGAACTGCAAAGTCTCATTTTTTCACATTTTGTAGTAAAGTTCCCGCGGCTATTTTAGAAGTACTTCGGCCAATTTTTATACAAATTTTTAGTTCTCAGTTTGTATCTTAGTAAAATATGAGACCGATTTCTATGGGATTCATTTTCTGAGGAACTCCAGTATGCCAAACTCGTGATTTTTGCTANCTACTTATGACCATTATATAATTCACCAAACCAATTCAGTATGTTGCGCGAGTCATCGTGCAGCCAATCATGCTCAAGATACTACCCTCTATAAAACAGAGAAGTTTATAGTTTTACTACTCATTCCCACTATAAAACATACACCAAAATTCATTTCCAACATTCAGTATTTTTTCGTTCCGAACATCGGTCATTTTTTGTTTCGAACATCTGTTACTTTATGTTCCGAACATCCTGTAGGTTTTCGTTCCGAACGTCGGTCATTTTTTATTCCGAACATCTGTCACTTTATGTTCCGAACATCCTGTATTTTTTCGTTCCGAACATCTGGACGGTTTTCATTCCGAACATCCGGAAAATCGATTCTATTTTTTATATCCGATTTCGAACATCCGGTTATTTGGTCGGATGTCCGAAAGAGGGAGGATGAAAAGGGACGCACCCAATTTAACACTACAGACAATAGCAGTTAAGCTGTCGCCTATGATATTATTGTTTAGGGAATGCCTCTCATGTTGATGATTCCTGGATTTCATCTATGAGGGTCCAAGCAGTTAGTAAATGTATCGGTGTATGTCAATTCATTTCTCTACTATCTATGCAATATTTGGAAAACATATTAGAGGTTCAAACCTTCATACTTGAAATCAAATTTAATCCAGTGACAATTTTTCCAGAATGCATTGTTTCCAATCCATAATAAAATTTCATTCTTTCAGAAAAGGGTCAGCTAATCCATCGCATGAGCCTTACTTGTTTGTTAAGAAAAATTAATCAATTAAAAACAAACTTTAATTGATTGAAGATATTCTCTATTACGATTCAATTGCTTGTTCCTCTTTATTTAAACCTCAAACAAGAAATGAAAAAAAAACCCAGCAGTTTGTCTACTTAAATAAAAAAATAGGAAAAAAATTCAATTTCATCAAAAATATTTTTAATGATTGAATTTAGAAAAGTTGATGAAAAAAATTCATTTATTAATGATGTCAATAATTTTTGAATTTAAAAATCACCACATAGAATTTCTCGAATAAGAATAAAAAATATTCAAAGCCCATTAAAAAAATAATGAAAAAATTAACTAAATGACAGCCGTCAAGGTAATGTCGTTTTTGCTTTATTTTTCTTTGCTAAAATAAAAAAAAACGGTATAATTGTAAACAAAATGTTTGTCATCTGGATAAAAAAACGTACCCAGTAATAAAAAGTACCCAGTAATAAAATATACGACAGTAAGCTATATCGTATTGAGCGTTATATTCTTTCAATCGTAATTATGAAAGTTTGATTATTCGATAATATGCAAAAGTATTGACATGTTGAAAATTATCGATTGAAAGCCATCAGTCATGGTTTATGCAGGATGAGATATATTTTCTTACTTCAATGTTTAGATGGAAAAAGATTGACACGGATTTTCATTTATTTGACATCGATTGTCATTTCGTAATATGCGGAGGAAAAAAATGAATATTGTTGCTTATCATCCTTCAACCGCCCATTCACGCTTCATTAATCGTTTTCGCATAATATATTAGGTTGCTAGTATTCAGTGACAAAATGAACTTCAAGGAGACGTTATTTTGAAACGTTAGCCGCAGATCGCTTCTCAATCAATTATATAAGGTATGAATAACAATATCTATAGGTATTAGTTAGTTCAGTAACGAATCTATCTATTCTACATCCCCATGGAAAAATATTCCTTATAATGAACGTATTTTATCGACTACAAACGTGTTCTAAGAACAAATTGACGCGTTCAGACGCGTTTCTCAAAATTTTGAACGTGTTCGAGCGCATACTTGTTGATAAGCAGCGCGTTTTTATCATATTGAGCACGTTAATAGTGAAAGCGTCTTTTATCACACGAATGCTTTCAACTTATATGCGTTTGAACTTGTTCGCGAGTAATTCGTTCTTATAGTTAGAAACCCCGTTTCTCCAACAACGCGTGAAAACGTATACTGTAGAGCTTGTTCGGCAACATTCAGAACGCGTTTTTTTACGTAGTGAAAAAGTGCTCATTTCAATTTAATGGAATTCATGTAACAAGAGTGTTATGCCAATTAAGAAATATGTGTTAACATGAAAAAATTTCTTTCTGTTGCAATGCACTAAAAGGTAGTGTCTTGTTAGGTAAAGTGATCATCTATCTAGAGTTTCGTAATAAATGATTTTCCTTTTTCCTAAACTAGTTTTTTTATCAAACGAATTCGCTAATCTCATATTCATTTTTATTTCATAAAATTATAATTACAGATCTTTAAATCAAGTATTTATTTCATAAATGTCAACATATTTATTTTATATAAATATAAAGCTAACATGTACAGCAAGCAAGTTAAATTAACTACTTGCAGTTAGATTTAACTAGTCGAATGATAGTAATTTCATTAGCATTAACAAATGAAAATATCTCCCAAGAGAGTTACAATAGTTGTTTTATGGAACAGCTATGCGTTTTTAAAGAAAATGATGAAAAATGCAGAAATAAAAAAGCTGACTCATTGTTCTGATAACTGACTGACGAACTATCTTGAAATGTAAATATAGTTTACAAGAAAGGTTTTAATTCGTGCATTGTGTTGGCTAAATTAGGTTAATGCACATATATAAGTTTCACATTTTAGCTTCAAAAGCATCATTATGACAAGTTGTTTTTAGAAAATGCTTTTTTAATGTACATTCGCAAATCGTATATTCTTTCTTTTATTTGCAAAATAGTAATCGGGAAGGTTTCAATTGATTTTAGACATTATGCAGAAATTTTTCAAAAGTTATACTAGTGTTTGTCTCAAATGTATTTATCACATTTTTATTTGCCATTGAACGCGTCATTTATTGTTGCTCATAATAAAAATCAGAAGTGTTCATCTATTTCTAATTAATTAATATTAAATTTAGCTTTTGTCGATTTAAATTTATAATGAATTTAACTTTTTAAAATGAACAAAAATTTTCTATTTACTCAAATCGATCGTACGATGTGAATTCAATTTAAACCGATTTAATTAGGCTTAAATTCGATAAAAATCACAGTAAATGAATTTAGATCGCATAAAAAATATTTTAGTCTAATTACATGAATTTTAATTGAATTTGAAAAGCTTTGTATTGAATTTTTATTAGTGTAAGCTAGATTAGAAAACTTTCATTAAATGTCAAAAAATATGAAAAAGTTAAATTTTCAATATTTTATTGTAAAAGAAATTGAAATTCTTTAAATTTATTTTTGAATTTATTAATTTTTTGTAAACGTAAATGGATCAGTCTTAAGTATAAATCTCGTTAAGTCTGAATAAATTTTGTTTAATACAAATAGAAAATTTAACACTTCAGACATACGTGAGTATAGTTCATTCGGATATTCACTACTTCGAAACTACAAGTTTATCTGGTAGAATTCACTCTACAGTAGTAAAAACAAACCGAATTGGAACGCGTTCAGCGCAAACGCAAGTATTTAAATAGAGGAGCCGGCAGTCTGAGAATCTATACGAATAGCAAAAAGCGCGTTCGGAGACCATCACAAAGTTGAAAATACAATAAAAAAATGATTTTTTTATTCTAAATAAGAACACGTTCTTACCTCGCAAAACGTGTTCCTATGGAACGTTTTGTGAGAACGCTCTCAGCGCTCTTGTGAAACGCGATTTTCATTACACAAACGCGTCTGAAAAGGTCGAAAAAGCGTCTTCACAACGTAGTCTTTTATCTCGACAACGCGTTCTCATCCGTTCTTTTATTTGAATTTTGTTTTCATGAGATTCCTATGTCGAAGAGATTCAGACGAGGTTGCTAATACAAAAGGACTCTTCTCATATTTTATCTCAGTGAAATTACAATTTAAATTGTGCACCTGACAGCTTTTAATGGGCTCTACAAAACCATATATCGCTATCTACAAATACAATGTGCTAGATCTACTATAATTTATACTATAATGCTTTGAGGAAAAACTACATGGCGTCTATTTGTTAGTGTGATAATAGAGTTTATTTTCTGAATTGAAGTGATAGACTATATTTCACTGCACTAATATAATTCGTTTAACTACTCGAGATACTAGCAGACAGTATGTGAACCACAGTACTAAAAGACTTTTCTCTTCTCATACGTAGACATGCTATATTATTTTTCATTTTATCTTTCGAAGCGCACTCAGCTTAATGTACGGTGCACGATCATCAACGAGACCCAGNCCGACAAGGTTTCGCGAACCAGCACGAAGTGCACCACTGAACAATTCTTATCCGCCTAATGCATTGCTACCAACAGAATATCGTATGCAGCCAATATCTCTACGTGAATATACGTGGAGACGCACATGGCCACATGCCCTGACAAATGGAATTGCTGTACTGATGTTAATACTTACTTTGGCTGTTGTTATTTTGGAGGTTGTTCATCTGTGCCTGACCACGGTTGCAGAACCTTTCAAGCCGGTTGGAACAACTGCAGCTGGTTTCTGGTGTTCACTATTCTATGCTATTGCGGCACTGTTTATACTCATAGCAAGTGAGTTACTCAGATCTGTCCTCAATTTCTCAAAATACAGAAAAATTATTGTATTTTCATTTTAGATCTAATGAAAAGAAATTCATTTAAATGGGTTACCATTGCATTTATCCTCACTCTTATATCACTTGCTTTCTGTGGTGTTCTGATTGGATTTGATGCCAAGACAGTTAGCAAATACAATTTTGATTTAAGTCCAAAAATTAAATTTATAGGAGCTCAATTAGGGTTTGCTTGTGGTGTGGCATTGCTTGATATAATATTCCTTTTAATTTACTTTGTCACACTTTGCTTGACGACAGCACGATACAAAACGGCTGAGAAGACAACACCACCATATGTTCAACCATATGGTTAAGATTATTATGAAGAAACAATCATAATTGACATTAAAAACTAAATTTTTATGATGAAGCATTTTTTTCTTGTATTAATTCTGTAACAGAGCTGGGCAACTCAATTCAAAAAATGCCCAACTCAACTCAACTCAACTCAATTTCTGAGTTGAAATGAATTGAATTGGGGGTGTGTTTTTGAGTTGATGAGTTGTC
>OENM01002831.1:0-13819 GCA_900239745.1 Rotaria magnacalcarata
CATTTTAATTTTAGAAAAGTGTCGCTCTGGCAGGTCGATGTTACCATCAACCCGCACAATGTCGTCGTCATCGCAACATGTATTTGATCATTATAGATCATTTACCTCTTGGTAAGTTGTAGTAAGGAAGTTTATTCGTGGAGATGCAGAGTACGAAATCATTTTCGTCTCTAATCTTTCCATATATAAAGGGTCTCTTCACAAAGGACGTGTAATTCCCATAGAAATGACTAGATTGTTAAAGATGACGTTTACTTGATCAGCAAGTGTAATCAACCCGTCGTGTCCACGCTTTCATATTATAACTCCGACTACTGACAATATTGATGATAAAATTGTTAGGAAATTAACTACAAAAAATGAGAAGTTGCCAATGCATGTTCCATCGTATAATACCAATGTTGTAGTGTAATTATCCAAAAGATATTAAAATCGAAAAATCGATGCATTTGATGATTGAGAATACGTATGAACTTGTTATTGCATGTAGTGTTACTAGCTTGTTCTTTTTAATAAAACTCTTGTGAATGATTAATTAAATTGAAAAATAACTGAAAAGTAATGAATCGATAATTTCATTAAATCTTATTGAAATATATGCATTTTTGTTTTTCAGTAGAATTGTATTTACAGAACAATAGTAGGAATTAAGGAAATGCATTTTTATCATTTTGCCTGAAAAATACGACCGAATAAGCTACAAGTTTAGAGTATTGATTTCAATAAACATATTTTTGACAATTTTCTTCTTTAAGCTCGATTTAATCAACTATTTGATAAGAATAATATTCATCGACAACAATGTCCTAGACTTGCTGAATACGTGCACGTTGGGGAATCTCACAGTGACATAAATGGAAGATTTACCTATTATACATTGGCTTGCCAATATGTTCTATTGTAGTTTCACTTTCATTAGATTTTACAATACTAATAAAATACACTAAATGATATAGGCTTAAAGGTGTTTAACCAATAGTAGTCCATGTAATTTACTTGAGGATGTACAGTGTTCTATGTTCCAGAATAAATTGAATTACGTATTGTAATATTAAGCATATTGTTTAGTTCTAACAGAACTCAATTGAAAAACAGTTGCTTGAATCTAAATTTTTCAGTGATATTTTTAAACGAATCATTCGCTGAATAAAAAACAAAGCATGTCCTCAATGAGAGCTAACGAAGCAAAAAAGAGCCTAATCTGAGTAAGCATGATAAACATATGATTCACAGTACAAAAAGAAAACTATCCATAGAAAAATCAGTTCGGTAACATGAAGAAATATTTATTCTACCTATTAATTATTGAACAGGGTAATCACAGTTTATCGAGAAAAATCTTCGACGAAATCGACTAAGAATGAATGAATTGTTCACTAGATAAAAAAAAACGCACGTGATCTATGGACAATCGGTAAAAGAACCTACATTCAAAATAATAACTCGAATTGACTAAGTAATTAAGAAAGATTTTTTTTGTCAAGAATGATGAAGAAAGGTTATTGATTAGGCAACGCTCCTTTGAAGCAGTATCGGTACGCATTTCTCAGTCTTAGAGGTGCAAAGCGGTTCAATTGAACAAAATGATGATTCATGGAAGGATTTTAGCGTTGTACAGTTCAATAAAAATAGATAGACAGTATACAGAGCATTTCAATTATGCATATCGTACTGCTCGACACATATGAGTAAGTGAAGCAGTTTTTTCTGATGCAAATACATGTAAATAATTAATTTGTGTTACGCCTCTTTAGTACTCAACATATCGAAGTATATCGAACATGATTTTCAACAGCTTCCAATTTATGATATCGAATGACTCATCATTGAAATACGATGCAGATAAGCACTGAGTTCTAATAATCTATAACAATGTTCGAGATGTCTTTAACAGTTTGACATACTTAGCAGTTCGATTATTTAATCTTTGGATAATTATTTTTCACTGATAAATACATGCTGAAATACAAACTCGAACGAGACGGCATTAAAAGAATTGAAATGTTGAAGTACAGTTTGACTGTTAACCTATCTTCTGTCACTGAAGAATCGATTGAAGTGATATATTAATTCACAATGTCTATTGAAATTTTTTAATATAAGAAAGGTAGAATGAGCAATCGCAATATCCTTAGCTCAAATGAGTAACATTTATTTCGGTTACTGTAGATCACCTCTTGACGTTCTTGATGAATGGGCTCGCAAAGAAGAATGTACGCGAGTGATGTGTCAGAACGAGAAGAATATCGTATCCTGCAGGCTAACGAGGTAAATTGTTTATTACAAACTTACCAAGAGGTATCTGATCTTTACTGATCAGATACATGTTGCGATGATGAAATCATGCAGGTTGATGGCAACATCGATCTGCCAGAGCAGCACTTTCTTTATAAATCAAGAAAACGTGTTAGTGGTAGTATTGAATAATTCGTAATGTAAGTATAATGCTGTGACAAACAACACAACTGCAGATATCCACTGATGTATGTAATTAATAGACTCAATATCTCGTTCACAAGAGTAAACGATGATGTGATTTTCTCACGACATGACGTTTTATGATCACCAGAAAAAGAAGAACGACATTACAACAAAATATATGACTTGAGAGTGTGAGTATCAATGAAAAATACAATCCACAGACACGCCGACCCACACAAGAATGTGCGCTATGGGAATTAAAGATTTTATTGACCATTCAATAATAATAACACGGATATATTCAGGTTGTGGATCAAGATAGTCAATGGGTTGATTCAGTTAAATGATGAAATAAAAATTTCGTATGTTAATTCAAGTAAACTTAACTGCACACAAATTATTGAATGATGAAATTGTAATGTTTGAATAATTGATCTTTCACTAGAATACGCTCTGGGAGTAGCTGTTTGGAACGATACGGAATACGAATCAAAGTTACGTATTATCTATAATGCCAAACTGTAAGTAAATAGCATTTGTATATTTAAATACACTCATAAGCATGATTCTATTACTGCCACAAATTTTCCACTATCAGTTGAAAGAACGATTACACATAGTTTCTCATAAACATGTATTATTCTTAGTTCAACTATAGGAAGTAAACCTAATCCAGTGGGTCCTAAACGAACGTTCTTTTGTAAATCAAGTTCACCCATCTGAAAATCATCACCGATATTTCTATACAGAACCTAATATCTTGATTCAATGAACATCTAGAAACGTTACGAATACTTTTCTCTTCTAAACCATTCGGTTTAGTTGCATGTCGTTCATGAACTTTTGTATCTTCAATTTGAATAACAACATTAGCAGTATCGGGTAATTTAGCATCTAAACATTGGCCTTCCATAAGTGATGTACTAGTCTGGATTAAAAGAGTTTGAATTCACATTTACTACTACTACTACTGGTCTAGATAGAAAAGACAGAATGAATTTCACCTCGATAGCATAGCCATGTGAGTAGTTGCTAATGACTTCGAAATCATTTTTGCGTTAGAGCAAGAATTTTCTTTGTAATAACTTAACTCATCGCCTAAAGCAGAAATGATACGACGGCGAATGCAGCTGTTGTTGTAAAAATTAGAAAATTTAAACCTGATCAACCTAACATTTAAAAGATAAAAACTGCATGCCTTGACATGTATCTGATTGTCAGGAACAACTGTCTCGACAGTTGATCCTGAATGATCTTTTGTTGGATCATCATAACAAGAGACACTCACTAGAATAAACTAAAATATATTTATAATCCATTATTCGTTTGATTTCATGAAACGCTCAAATACTTGTTACAAATCTAATCATAGAATATAACACTCATGAAGAAATAAATCAGTTCTTATCAATTACGTAGACATGATCATAGAGTTCTTCTAAACAAAAAACGTAAGAATAAAACATAGTTGATTGTGATTACTGACACCCACACCCTCAAGCTTTATATATCTTTTACGTTGATAAAAAAAAGTCCTATCGAAAATTAATATAATAAGATGTCTTCTCCGAATTAGTATCCCTATAAATGTCATTCAGCATTAGTAATACTTGCCAGTAAACAGTATACCACTTTTATAGAAAAAAAAGTCAATCATTTTATTGGTAGAAGTATTTTTAATAGCATCTCTATTAATTCTGAACTTTAAGGTAATCACATTGCCCTGAAATTTAAAAAAAATCACTGTTCATCTTGAATAATAGTAACGACTAATTTTCCCATGGTCAAATTATCCTCCATATATTTATGAGCATCAGCTATCTGCTCCATCGGCCATGTTTTATCAGTGATAACTTTCAATTTACCATTAAGAAAGCCATTTATTGCTTCGTTTTGAAAACATTTAACTAAATTTGTTTTATAATCAGCAGACCGTGCTCTTAAAACCGTACCCGAAAGTGTAATACGTTTTCTCATTAATGTACTCAATGACAATTTATCCGCTTCAGTTCCACTTTGACAACTGTAAACAATCCAACGAGAATCAACACCAAGAACTTCTTGATTAGCTTCAACATAATCTTTGCCAATACTTTCATAAACAATATCAAAACCTAAGAGAGAGAAAAACGAAGCTTTTCTTTTTATTGCTACTCGATTTCCAAATGCTATCAAACCAGGTTTATTCCATTCTCGAGTGAATTCTTGCAATGTTTTGACCCTACATATTTTAAAATAAAATCAACGAAACAACAAAATGTCATGATCAATTACCAAGGTCCATGCTTATAATTGATGGCTGTATCAGCACCAATTTTTTTACAGTAAGCAATTTTTTCATTCGATCCAACTGTTGTTGCTACTTTTGCACCAAAAAATTTTGCTAATTGAATAGCTGCTGTGCCAACTCCACTAAAATATGTTTAATCGATGAATTGAAATATAATAGAATTTATTTACCTTGCACCGGCATGAATAAGTGCAATATCACCTTTTTTTATATTACCAATCAATCTTAAACCTTGATAAGCAGTCAGAAATGTTTCCGGAATGCCTATAAAAGCTAATTTTCTCATTAGAAAACAAATACTATCAAGCGTGAACCTGCTGCATCGATCATTGAAATTCCTTCAGGGATCTTCATAACACAGCCCATATGTGCTAAAACATATTCAGCATAACCTCCTCCAGCTACTAGTACCATAACCTGCGGGCAAAAATCACGCTAGTATCGTAAACTTCACATATATCAATTCATACTTTATCACCATTATTCCATTGTTCTTTGGCTTTGTCACCCACAAGAACAATCTCTCCTGAAGCTTCTAGTCCAATAATATCGGTAACACCTGGCGGTGGTGGATATTGACCCTTACGTTGCATAGTATCAGCTCGATTCACACCAAATGCATGCACTTTCACTAAGACTTCATCATCCTAAACGAAAATGTTTTCCTGGTATGAAATCAACTAGTACGACGATATTATCTACTTTTATTTTAGGTACATCAGTTTCACCAATATACAAATTGTCTATTAATTAAAAAGATATTTAATCAACTTTAATCAAATCAAAATGCTTTGATTCATACCACGATCACCGAAACCTTTCAACAAGACAGCTCGCATTTTTTCGGGAACCGACATTGTTTTTTTTCTACAAAACAAAACACAGAAAGTTCACATAAAAATATGACCACAAGGACACTGTTTAAATATTAGTTTTAATTTTGTAATAGGAAACAATTATTGATAACAAAAAATAAAGAAAAGGAGATGGGAACAGGAATTCTACATATATGGCTGAAGACGCTCTTTGGAAGCAACGAACACATATATCGATGACAATCCTAAACCAAAAAGACTGCCTCGTACAGCACCTTTCCAACCCGCCGTTGATCGATAAAGAAGACCAGTAAGACCACCGCTAGCAACCGTATTTAATTCATCATCGACATCACGTGCCCAACTTATACCGGTACCAAATAAACTGTAGATTAATGCTAAATGCAGAGCAACTATACTATAGATCAAATATTAAATTAAAATATCTTACCAATTGTGCCCATCGCAGAAGCAGTAGTAGCACCTTGACGAGAAACATAATTAATAATTCTAAAGAATTCATATGAGAAAAACTTTATCGAACATTAATATTATTTATTCAACTTACGATGAAGTTCTTACAGAACCAGTTAATTCTCGAGTTTCACGTAATCCACGATATAATCCAGATGCGCTACCAACTGCACTTCCTACAAGAGATTCATAACTAGATAGTGATTTATTCACGTGTATCACGAACCAGCAATAACAGAACCACCAATAGTAAAAAACATTAATTCAAGTCTGCCACGTCTTTCTTTTTGTCCTTCAGGCAAAATAAATTGAGATTTACTCTAAACATATTTTCCATAACGCTCATTATTTACTAATATCGAATTTTCATACCGGATTCAACACTGTGGGATCGAAATTTAAATAAGGTGATAAAGCATTTGTGCCGGGCGTTGAATGAACTGATTAGATAAATAATAGTTATTAAATATTTACTCATTTCTGAACGCTTACCGGGCACATTCATTGCCGGTTCATGTAAATTATAATTTCCAAAAAGACTAAAACTACGTTTATTTGAATCTTTCGTATCCATTGTTCTGAAAGAAAGAAAAAAAAGCGAAGTTTATTAAGTAAATATTTTTCTACATAGAATATTAAGGCACATATATCGCTCACATTGTTTTTAAACAATTATTCAGAATTCTAGAAACGAATAAACTATGTAAGAATACAAACTTTAAAAAAAAGAGTAAGAAAGAGAAAACTTTTGAGATATTTGCTAGCATCGTTTCTAGCACCTTAATACAATCATAAGAGTTACGTATCAGATGAAAATAAAAATCTATGTATATGTATATATATATGTATATATGTATCACACAAATTAACAGAGATTTAAAGAAAAATAAATGCTTCCTAATTGCTGAATTCAGGATTTTCGCCGGTGTATTCATTTTCAAGGCGATATTGTAATGTACTAAATGATGGTCGATTTTCCGGTTGCGCATGCCAACATTCACGCATGATTGCATACAGAGATGCAGGACAATTCGTTGGTTGAGGTAACCGATAGCCTTGATCGACCTGTCGTAATACTTCGGCATTGGTCATACCAGGATATGGAGTACGACCAAATGTTACTAGTTCTGTTAATAGAATACCATATGACCAAACCTTTAATATTGAACAAAAAAAGAAAGGAACATGAAAAGAAATTTTGCTTCTTTTGTTTTTTATATAATTACATCGCTTTTCACTGTGAATCGATTGTAAAGTGCAGCTTCAGGTGCAGTCCATTTTATGGGAAATTTTGTGCCTTCTTTTGCTTCATACATACCTCCAGCGTATTCCTAGAATATTTTATTTTAAATAAAATGAAGTTTAATCAAAATAAATCACTCATATTTAGGAATGCAAGCATGTAACAGTTAAAACACGCATAGCTGTATTGACTTATGGCGACGGTAAAACTTTAGTACTGTTGGAATGAATCCGATCACCAATGTTAGTTTATTTAAAAAAAAGAAGCTTCTGAAATTCCAAGGTGCATAATGATTGTTTGATGAACAAAGCTTTTTCAAACGAAGTGTATTTAAAAACCGAAAACATGGTAGAAGCAAATTTTATTTTCTGTTTCAGAACAGTTCAGCACGTTAATTTCAATCTTTTACGTTAGAATACAACTTGAAGTAGCATAGTTCAAATCACAAGTTAAGCAACGTACATGTTTTCAAGCGTTTACTGTCAACAATCGAGCGCTATCCCATGTGTCAATTCGAGCCTGTACGTCTCGTCAGTCATGAAGAGCTCTTGAAATCCTGAAGAGAGTTGGTTCCCTAAGGTAATTTCTATCAGGACACTTCATTTTCACTTCTACTCCGAACATAAAAATCAATTTTTTCAAACCATCACTAGAGAGCACCTATTCTTATCAAGATATTAAAGTCTCGAGTTAAAAACGAATTGACACATAAGAGTATTCTCTCGGAAATCGAACGATGTTCGAACAAGGCAACTATCCATTGACATTCAATATTTACCTCAGTCTCATCCTAAGAAAATGAAAAAACAAAGGAACCTTAAACATTCAACATATTGAAATTTATCTCAGCTGAGAAATATTCTATTCTAAAAGGTTCTATGTTGTGCTTTTTATTTAACAAGCATCAATTTAACGATAGAAAGTTTTCTTCTTTTTGCTGTACAAACCTTAATTATTCTTGCTAAACCAAAATCAGCTATTTTGACAGTATTACTTTCACCAACAAGAACATTTCGAGCAGCAAGATCTGAAATTGAATTGTTTGTTAGAAGAAAAGAAAAACTCAGATCATTTAACATTTCTTTACCTCGATGAATATAATTTTGTTGTTCTAAATAAGCCATTCCTCGAGCAATTTGTGTTGCCATATAAATCAATGCTGACATTTTAAGTTGTCGACCACGAGAACCTAAATGATAAAGTTAATAAACTAAATCTATACATTTGACCATTTACTTTGTAAATAATCTAAAAGACTTCCATTTTTCATAAGTTCTGTGACAATATAAATTGGTTCTTCGATGGTACACACGGCAAATAATTGAATAAGATTTGCATGACGTAATCGTTTCATTATAGAAGCTTCCGCCAAAAAATCAACTGGATTCATGGAGCCTAATGAAGTTTTTATTTTGTTAGAAAAAAATTGTGTTTTTCCTACACAAAAATATTCCAACCTGGCTTCAGTGTTTTAACAGCTACAGCTACATTGTCATTCCATACACCTTCCCAAACATCACCAAATTGTCCATGGCCAAGTCGTCGAATTAATTTTATATCACGTCGCGATATCTCCCATTTATCAACAAGATTATGTGATAAACCATCAGGTTCAGGTTTAACGATCTATCAAAAAAAAAATGAATATATAGAAGAGACAAAAGACTGTCAGCAAAATCTACGCGAGACTCAAATTCGAGACGCAAGCTCACTATTCGTAAGGAAATCGTTTTGCTCATATATTTCTACGATTCATATTCTTACATGTACACAGGGGCGTCTTAAATTTACACATAATCCATCTGACACTTTGGAATAATGAATCACAAGTTCAGGTAAAGTAGTGAATGTTGTTCGGCGTGCTATATAAAATCGACCATCTTCACTTTGACGTATTCGATAATGTTTTACAGAATCAGTATCTCGAACTATTAAATAGAAAATTGCGCAACTAAAAATACGCCGTTTATTAAGCAACTTACTTGATAATGAAAAATCTGTCTTTTTCGTTTCACTATCCCGTATCTAAATACAAAAATACGATATAGCGGTTGATATTCCTAATTAAAAAAAGTGTTAGAGATAAATCAATAGCTCTTGTTATATCCTCCTTAGAATAGTATTGAAATTTAAATAGATTTATAAGTATCGGTCGTTTGGTCACACTTGCGATAAAGACTTTTCATCGAGAATTCCATGACAATTTTGTTTTTACTTCCTTATCTTGAATAGTAGAATTGTACTTTTACACCAAAAAAGTCACATCAATGTGTTCGGTCTATTCAATGAGTATTCATCGATATTTTTAAATGAAAATTTTCTATTTCTAAATTAATTCTAGGTTTACATACAAGAAAACTTCCATGTTCGTTAACATCTGACATAAGCTGTTTTTCAGCATCAATTCGGCGTATTGATTTAAAATACCATCTATTAAGATACAAACTAGAAATTGAAATCACCGTTAAATATTCAACACTTACGGTTCTGATTCTAAACTATCACGTTTTGCAACATAATTTGATGGTATCCAACCTTCTTGTCCATTTTCATTTTTAGCTTTCCACCATGCAGCATTTTTTCTGTAAATTATGTCAAGTAAATCACTTTTTCTTATTGTTAAATCATCATTGGTTCTTGCATCATAATCAAATAATGCCACATATGGAAAACGACTGTTATTATTATTATTCGTAGTAGTAGTATCATCATGTGATTTTAATGCATTTGTTAACGTTGCTGCTGATGATGCACTTGAGACGCCCGATGATGATGGTGTACCAATAGCATTCGTATTTTGTTGATTAATTATACAATTTATTGATGATGGTGAAACGATCGATTGTTGTCGTGAAGTGAGATTCAATGGCAAATCAGGCGCTTGGTTTAGCTGCAATTTGGACGAACTTGGACGACCAAAATCTATGCAGTTGCCCATACCTCGCTAAATTGCATATGGATGATGTATTATTATTTTTGAAAAAACGATAAATTAAAGAACATTTGACTTTTTAATAACAAACAAGGTTATTGGTAAAAAAAATATCTTACATTCTGTTCTTCTACTTTATAACGAACATTTTGATGTGCTTGCTCAACTAATAAGCGTGCATCGATTTGCTGCAAAAACAGATTCCTTCTTGGTTTTAATCCATTTTGCAGCCATTGCTGCACATATGGTTTATACGGTTCAGCCATTTGAGTATTTTTTCGCTTCGTATTTATTCGCTTCTCGTCTTTCTTTTTCTGTTTGTCACGATGCGAACAAACATACAATGTCTATTATTCAAGTGGACATGCAAATCAAATTTATATGCGTTCAGTTTGCAACATCACACATTCTTTTGTGTATGCATATAAGAGACCGAAAAGTCAAAAGGAAAAAGGAATGACTTTTTTTGCGTTTTTTTTTTCTTCTTTTTTTACAAGTCATTATTCTTCCGATTTAGTCTCACTTTGAAGAAAATAAAATTTTATTTACCTGTTTATTTTCTTTTTCGAAGCATTAAATGATCTAAAAGCAATTAATGAATTTCTCTCATCAGTTTGAAAATATTTTCATATTTCGATGAAAGATTTTCTTCATTGTTGAAAATCTAAAAAGTAAAATATTTCCTCCGTTTAGTTCATATAGATTAGAAGTATGAAAATATAACGATAATATGTTTTGTAAATTAATGAGTTATAATGCTTTTTATTGAGTATGTAGAATTTTTTCGGAACGATTTTTTGCCTCTTTCTATTTAATGATAAAAACAAAAGAATGAAACTTCAGACATTCGAATAGCAGTTGTTACTTTATGCGATGAGAGAAATGAAGAGGAAAAAAAAGAAACTAATGTTTAAAAAGAAAATTTGAAAATTGATATCATTTTTAGGGACAAATGATATGATATTCTAATTTTTGGTTCTTGGTGGGTAAATATGTATTTAAAAAAGAAAGGGAAAGTGAACTCTAATAAGGATAAATAAATATGAGAACGGTAATTTATGTTGCCCGAACGTCAAAGTTTGACCTTCGTCTAATACGTTCTCAATAGCGATTACTAAGTAGCGAATTGTATGCAAAACAATATATTATTGACCTCCAATGTAGTCTACAAGAAAAGTATTTTACCGAGTAAAATCAGTCTGATTAGTAATCTATAACGAAGAAGTTTACAATTTAGACTAATTAAAAACTAAAATAATGATATTACATTTTAGAATGATCGACAAGAAAATTTGAGAATATAAGCTCATTGAGTTAGTGAGAAGGTGATGATAATGATGACATGTACTGAGCAGCACTATAAAGTAATTATTGTTTTGATTTTTTCCTATTGGTTTCAAGTTATAGTCAGGTTTATTTAGGCATGGAATACAGATGTCGTAAATAGACGATATTCAAAAGCGTAATACATGTTGTAATGATTGAATGTAAAAAAACGAAATATTATTTTACACGTACTATTACAAAAATTGAATTTCATACTGATAAAATGTATCATGAGTTTGATTCAAGTTGAAGAGAAGATTCACCATGTACACCTATAAGAGCGAAGGAATTAGCATCTAGTTTTGGTCTAAATTGATCAAACTATTGTTTTTTTTATCAAAATGTCGAGAATAAATGCTTTTATTTTTAGTGCTATTTAAAAAGCAGTAGAAAAAAAACACTGAAAAATCAAACACATCAATTTGAATCGTTATGGTAGAATTCATTCTCTAAATACTTCTAGTTTAAGATCTATTTTTTAAGAAAATATTTCAACTATCATTTGGAATAGGTAATTGTGTTTTATTTGAAATTCATAGAAAATAAAAAAGCATCAGGAGATACTTTCGAACAAATCATTCTTCGAATTATTCTTCACATCTTTTCGTTGAAGTTTCAGCAGTAAAATTTGATTCGTTTTTGATCGAAAACAGTCCTACACGATAGTACTGATTCAATTTTGTCAGATCTACAATACGCACAAAACTTCTCTTACAAATTTTAGTATTAAATTTTTCTTCTATCTATGTCGGTCTTGACTAAAGAATGAAACCAACACTGCTTTTTAACTGAAAAACAATGTATTGTGGTGGATTAGGCAATGTGTGATACACATCTAGTACTATATAAGCATTGCATTTCTTTTACAAAAATTAAAAACGATTTATATACGGCAAGTGTAACTAATCGACTAATGTCTCAAATCATTAGCAATGCTTCATCTTTCAATTTTACGGTTTGCAAAGCAGCAAAGAAGCCCGTAGATGCACAAGTTCCGCAAGGCTGTCAAAAGAAACACTGTCAACCTTGCAGAGATTATGGTGCAAATTAAGGTTCGTACCGTCGATATAATAGGACTAACTTTATTTGCTATTCAATTTGTTTCTTCACATTGTTTTGGCTAATAAAACTATCTACACAAGAAGTGTTTTAGTCATTTGCATAGGAAAAGTGTTATTGACGAGTGAATAACAAAATATGCTGTGTTTACTGACATCACTATTCAGTTTGTTCATGATATTGTGCAATGACAAGACGAAAGCGGACATGTAGATATGAGTGATTGGACTGCATCGTTGTTATTCACGGTTGCGCTCGATAATTCTTCGTCTTTCATTGGCATTGACGCACCCATTGTTCTTGATTTGAGGGAGAACGAACAAGCGGAGAGATTTTGTCATCGAAATTGATACGAATTAGTTCATCTTTTTTTTTGTAAACACGAAGATGTCATTACCTGTTGGTCACTTAGTACTTGTTGAACTTGGAAAGAACAGAACTGAGAGAGCGAAAGGAATCATAATTCGATTTAATACTTTGAAAAACACACAGCACTCATAGGAGAATGAATCAAATTGTATGGAAAGAAAGAAATATGTGCTTCGAATCAAGAATCAAATGATCCAATTTCTTATTTTTAATCAAACATAACTCAAGAGATGACAGTGGCGAAAAGGAATTCGCGTAGTAAATTCGTATCTGCTGAACATAGACTGTTTGTTGACCGAATTCTTGAATCAATCGTTGTTGCTGAACAATTTAAGAGTTATTCCAAAAAATAGACAAGCGAATTACGAACCGTATTCTCAATCATCTAATCGATTTCAGTGAAATTTAAATTGCATACAGTACCAAATGGGATGTAACGAATCGACCATCTTTCTTACTGGAAGACCGTACTTCTGCTGAGATACTTGCGGGACGACAGCCAGAGCTGTACCATTCACTGTGTGCTTCGGCAGTTTTCAACGATTGTATTTTTAGTGATGAAACTTTGCTAATAAACAGTAGGTTATGTACGATGTGTAAAAGTCGGATGATTTCTATTTGATTGCGAATATATCATTTGTTGCACACAAAATGTTTTTGGAAAATTGAAACTTTTTTCTCTACTGTTAATGTTTGCTGAACAAGTGTTTTACTCAAAACCAGGGTGGCCAGATCTTCTGAAAACTAGGGAAAATTTCTGAATTTTGAACATGTTTCTGATTTTCTTCTGATCTTCTGATTTTTTCTGAATTTGGAATCTTTTCAGATCGTTGCTTTGCCACTGAAATTAGGTACGATTATAACCCATTACTATAATAAAACAATAGTGT
>OENM01002833.1:0-13294 GCA_900239745.1 Rotaria magnacalcarata
GTCTATTTCGACACAACAACACCTATTCTCAAGGCAATTGTCATTGACAACGCTTCCCTAATCTTTGATGACAATCAAGATGTTGCATTGAATGTTGAATACATATTGGTTGTGAACAATGGCCTTTTCCAAGTCGGTACAGAGTCAAATCCATTTCAGCATCAAGCTATTATTACAATGTACGGTCAATTACGATCGATTGAATTGCCAATCTGTATGTCATCTTGTTAACAAAATGAACACACTTTCAGCATATGAATTTTGTTATTCTAGATGGTGCGAAAGTGTTAGCTCTACGCCAGGGTACAATCGATATGCACGGCGTCGATTATGGTCAAACATGGACACAGTTAGGACAAACTGCTAACAGTGGAGACTCACAAATTACACTTCGTCAAGCAATGAGCTGGCCTATAGGCAGTCAAATCATTATTCCAACAACAGGCGATTATGAAAGTCAAGCAGAAAGTGAGGTACGTACAATAACTGCTCAATCGAGTAATGGACTCATATTGACATTGGACGCACCGCTGAATTTTACACATTTGGGAGTGTCGCGAAATATTGGTTCCTTAACGGTAAATGCTCGTGGTGAAGTCGGTCTTCTGTCTCACAACATTCTCTTTCAAGGTCAGTCATTCAACAAAAAGATCAATTTGAAATAGTATATACCAGAATATTTCTAGGTTCGGTGACTCAAACATGGAATCAAGTCATTCCACCGTGCCCAGTCGGATTCAATCCAGGTAGATGAATTGTTTTGTTGATGAACAAATAAAACATTTTCTGTTGCCTTATAGATCAATTTGCCGTTCAGACATGTTTCCTTGGCCGATACGGTCAGGAAATTGGTTCAGATCAATTCGGTGCCACAATCATGGCTAGTGGTGCAAACAGTTCCGACAACACTCAAGACGTTATTCTTCGCTTGTCGAACATCGAGGTAAGTCGAAATCATTAATCGTCATTCTCTATTTATGTTTGCTTGTCTTCGTACTCGAAGATATTCAATGTTGGTCAAGCATTTCGTCTCGGTCGGTATCCTGTCCATTTTCATATGAACGGAAATATGAGCTTGTCCTATATCAAATCATCGTCTGTCTATCAGTCATACAATCGTGCTATCAATATTCACGCTTCAAACTATGTCACGGTCGAAAACAATGTTATCTACAATATCATGTATGTCTATAGAGAATATTTGCTACATTAAACCTATAAATTCAAAAGTATGACGTAAAAGAGTATCAGCCTCGAATAATCACACCCTTGATCAATTTTTCATCAAAAAGTATCCAAAGAAATCAAAGTTTCTTTGATTATTGCGCTCATTTTTTTTACATGAGTAACGACCACTATCCTCATAGATTATAGACTTAAACTTATCTGTATGTCGCGCACAAACTCTCTCACTCTAGAGCAGATCTCTGAAGTAACCGAATGGTACTAAATTCTACTTAGGATCGAGTGTTTCGGGTTAGACGTTTAGAAACACTGAGCTACTCCTTTTGTAATCTCATCCCATATGGGTGGTTTGCTAAGAACCTTGCAGCCTGTTAAACATCTCGAATCATGTCGGAATTAGATTCTAGACAACAAACGAGTATAGCTCAGTTGTCTGCTAAACAAAGTCTCAAAATGAATAGGACGATGGTCGATTGCGCCTACCATTCGTCATTGAAAAGTAGTTATATTCCAGATTTTCTATTAATTTAATTTGAATTTTCCATATACCAGGGGATTACTTTTATTGCCTCTTCATAAAATGATTTCAATGGAGAATAAATACTTTTACATCGAACCTTTTTTTACTCGAAACGTAATCCATGAATTTGTACACGGGTTAATTATGAAGTTTCGATTTCATGCCATGAAATGTTCATTATTTTGATAGGAAACTTATTTTCTGAGTTTTGTTTTATATGTAACTTAGTGGTAGAAATAGATTAATAGTCAGGTTCGATGATAGCCGGAAATAAAGACATCGAAAACTATTGCCGTGTGGTTGTAAAATGATTTCAAATTGTACGATTATGTGAAGAAATGGGCTGTGATATGCAAGACAGAGTGCTAAAAAAAGAAGGGCGCATGTGTTTGATTGCACTTAAGTAGAGTTGTAACAAGTAAAAACTGATGCTCGATGAGCAACAAGCTAAAAATGATTGGACAAATTTTATTGAAGAAAGCTTAACCATATAACTGTTGAAAAAAAAGATCAAGTGAGAAATATTGGCACTGAAATAGCTATGATAGAAATTTTTAAGACTATTTTGAAAACTCTTAGTTTTACGATGGAACTCAAATTGTGGTTACAATGATTGACAAGCGAATCACATGATAATCCTTTCACAAGACTATTCGAGTCTAGTTGTTGGCATTATGATATCATATCAACAATTAAATTATATCTCAGATTAATGTAGTCGAACTCAACAATCAAGTTTAAGAGTAGACTGAAGAGTGCACTTTTCATTTGCCCAAATTTAATTAACTCAAAAGAAATAATAACTTCTAATCGGTTCAGACAATATCTTAAAGAGTTAGACATCTAAGCGAACATCTCTCTCACAGTATAAATAGGACATTTTAAAAAGAGATCCGATTGTTTAATCAGCAATTTCGAATTGTCCAGGGGTGGTGCCATTTTTCTGGAAGATGGCGTTGAAGTGGGTAATGTTTTACGCGGCAACTTGGCCGTATTTGTTAAAACAAGTTCGAGTCTACTCAATGAAGATTTGACACCCGCTGCGATTTGGGTGAGTTAATGTGTCAACAGCATAACTGATAGGCACACGTACACGTGCTCTCGTATTTCTAGGCAACCAATCCGTACAATATTATCGAAAACAATGCGGTCGCTGGTGGTACTCATCTTGGCTATTGGTATCGAATGCTTGACACACCCGATGGACCTTCGTTTGCCATGTATCCAGGCTATTGTCCATATCGACAACCATTCGGTCGATTCTTCAACAATAGTGTACACAGTGTGGGACTTGTCGGTGTTTGGATCTTTCCCAAGTATTCACCGACAATGGGTGGTAGCTGTACGAATGATGCACCCACTCAAGCAGTGTTTGAAGGACTAATCTCGTGGAAGAATTTTAAAGGCATGGAATGGGTCATGTCAAGCACAATTCAAATCAAGAATGCGCTCATCTTTGACAATAATGATGCGGGCCTTTCCTGTGTCACAGCTATTAACGATCAAGCGACAAATTTACCAAATCTTGAGGCAACATTTTATAACGAAAATACAGGGTCATCAGTCATCGATTCAATCATCATTGGTGATTTGGGTGTGTCAGGAGCTCCTATTGTGCCAACAACGGCAGGCATCGTTGGTAAGTACTATCCATATTTCTAAATGCTCTTACTCCCTTAGTACAACATATTTGTAGTCATGTGGGATCGTGGTCTTCTCGTACGAAATGTTTCATTTATCAACTTACCTAGTCCACAAACTCAAGCCCTTTTCGGACCGATTATCATTGGTCGATGTGAAGTTTTTTGTGGAGGTAAGAAAAATGAACAAGTATTATGGATTTTTGGATTTTTTTCACTTTGAAAAGGCTGGATGACCAAATTTTCACAATTATCATTTACGAATGTTACTAATCGTGGCAACTTTCGATGGCAATATGATGGTTTGTATCTCGATGAAGATGGATCATTGAGCAATGTTGCAGGTGCAATGATCCTGTCACCGGATGGTCTTTGGAATACTTCGACTTTGTGTTCACCAACACCCAATTTTCTCAATGCCGTAACCTGTCCAGCGTCACTGGGAAACTGGATTCGATTTGCCTTCAATAACGCTAATCTTGACACAAGTGGTCAATTTCTCTTCATCACTGACTCAACAAATAGTAATCAAGCTGTTGTACCATCACTTCATAAGCGACTCACGCATCCCAATGGTTATATGATGGATTTGCTCACAAATCGAGTGTATACGTTCTCGTTCCAAAATGCCAATGTAAAATATTTCTTAGCCTTGATATTCAGTATTACTTATCTCTTGTTATCTTCTTGTTTAAGACATCAGTCAACTTGTCCTATACTGGCGTCGTTTACAATTTGGTTCCTGGTGATTATCTCATCGTACAACACGGAATTGAGTTCATGCCTGATCAAGTTTACACAATCTCAAGCACATCGATGGCCTACCAATCGAGTATACCTCTATCTGGTGCGACTAGCAACAATGGTGATTGGCATTACGATAATAACACATCGTTATTTTCCTACATTGGTATATACTAGGCTTTTTCGAACATATTTTTGTAGTTCACTCTTTTGTTCAATCTAGTGAAAAATCCATCATCGAACACGGTTTTTATTGATGTAAAACTAGTATTGAATGTCATCAAATGTCAGTATCCGAATTGTCAACCGCCAATTCAGCCTGGACTCCAGCTGCCAGCTACGACTCGACCAGCTAATGCTTTGTATTGGTCGAATGATTCTGATTGGTATTTCGCTACTCAAGGCTACGGCGGATATGGTAAGTACATCCGTGGAATCAGTGAAACGAGACAGAAATGAAAGGGCTCTCTAATGAAAGAATATTTCTAACAATTCTTCGTGTTATGAATTCACAAAAGATATTGCTAGTGGTTCATGAGCAAAGTTCGAATTTACTATCTCGATCATATTAGACAAATAGTGCTCTAAAGAACGAGCAAACTTTCGAACTTGTCATACTTGGCATGGAAATTCATGAAAAAATAATCAACCTCTCATTTTCACAACAAGACAGAACGACCATTGAACTTTGAAAATTGTCAGCCCTATTTCTTTTCTTTTCTCATAGCTTATTCTGATCGAAGATTTTTATTTTTATTTGCTTCAAAAAATGCTTGACTTTTTCTAACCGATGGAAAGAGAAGCTATTTTCTAGATCTAAGTCTCTGAGCACCAATCTTGTTTCACTTTGATAACATTTTGCAATACAGTTTTGCTTATGTTGAATCGTTTATAATGTAGGTAGTGTCAAACCTGGTAATAATACAAATATCTATATCCCATTTGGCATTTGGCTCGTTGTCGATTATCCATTACCGCATATTCTGTCGTTGCGGATCGACGGTGTACTCGAATTCGAACAGGTTCAAATTCGTTGAACTTTTCTGATTTTTGCTAGCCAATCATTTTTGTTTTTCAGGGCATGAACAATATTCTCACCGCGGACAGTATTCTCATCAATGGTGGTCAATTAATCGTCGGTTTGTATGATTTTTTCTTTTATGAATTGTATCCCTAATTTTCACCGAAACAGGCTGGCCTAACAATCCGCTGAATTCATCAGTAGACATTGTTATTACGGGATCTACTACGACCAATGTTCCTTTGCCCAACAATGCTGGAACGCTCGGTCCAACAGTGATAGGTGTTTTGGGTGGTCTTGATCTTCACGGTATACCACGTAATGTTTCATGGACTCGGTTGGGTGCGACAGCTGCCTCAGGGCAAAATACAATTGTATTGAGCCAACCAGTTGATTGGGTTGTGGGTGATGAAATCATCGTGACAACAACAGATACAAGCATCGGACATACCGAACGACGTACCATTGCCAGTGTGAATGTAAATCGAACGATAATCACTACACAGACTGCTCTGGCCTATACACACATTGTCATTGACAATGTGTTTCCTAATGGACAAGTGGCGCAGGTAGCTGCCGCCGTTGGTCTGCTGACACGAAATGTACGCGTCATCAATCAAAATCCCGCTTCGGATCTCTTCGGTTTTCGGATTTTAGTGACTGATTATGCAACGAATATTTGGAATCCGGTTATGAATCAATCTATGAATACATACTACAAAGGCTATGCTAGAATTTCGGACACACAATTTATTGGCTACGGACAATTTGTCGATGCACCTAATGATGACTTGCGTGAAGGTATTCATTTATATAATCTAGGCGACTGGAATGCATCACGACCGACCTATGTTGACTCGTGTTCATTTGACAGTGGATCTTTTTCAGCGTGAGTATTTATGTTCTGATTAGTTTTCAATTTTTCTCTGTCATTTTTAACATATGCAGAATCGGTTTATGGAGCACAAATGGCGTTCCAATCACGAACAACGTTGTCTATAATACATATCAATCTGGTATCGTTGCCGCAGGACAGAACAACATCATTGATCATAATCTCGTCTCGACTGTTTATTGGTCGGGTACGGCACAACCTCAGTATGCTGAATTCAACACAAACAATGACGGTGCAATCATGTCACGTGATGCAATCAGTGTGGTCATGCAGGTATGCTTGTAAAGATTGATCTGTGTACGCGAAATTGATTTATTCGGTACCATATCTAGAACAATCTGGTAGCGGGCGTAGAACGTTTGGCCTATCGTATCCAGGGTAATTCATGCCCAAGTACTCTTCTTCCGGTCGGTATGAACAATAGCTATTGGAACAATGAGGCCCATTCTGCTATGTCTGGTGTGAACCTCTGGCCACTAGATACAGGTTTTCAATCCGATTTAGGTATGTAATACAAAAGTACTCATATTGGGTGTGTATGTCACATCTTTTATATTTTAGAATGCGTTTTGATTACAGGTTTTCGGTAAATTGGTGTTCTTTTAGCGTACATTTATTTAATTATTGTATTTTTTGTATTTTTTTCTAAAGAACGTACAAAGCATGGTACTATGGTATCTACATCAACACCGCTCGCAACATCATTATTGATTCGTGCTCGGTAATCGATGGAAATGTTGGCATTTTTACATTTGTGATAGGGCCTCCGGGTAAGGTGTAGAAACAAAAAGGATTTTTCATCTATTGAGTTTTGTATCCGGTATCCATTAAATAGCTCTATCACATGTGGTGGGTAACAATACGATCACAATTCAAAATTCCTTGATCATTGGTGCTATAACACCCAACGATTGTGACGATACTGTAGATCAGACACCAATCAATATCCTATATTCACAGAAAGCCGTACCTACCGTCTCGGCTAATTCGTCGGGTGGTTCTGCGGGTGGACGATGTGGCATTGTTTTTCCGTATATGGGGCTATATAACATGATGCCAAGTCATCCGTGGACAGGCATGGATTCCTATCCGACTAGTGAGTGAATTTTGACAAAAAACAGTGAAATCAGCAGAGACCGATGTGTTTCTGTTTTCAGTCGATGGTTTAATGATAGTGACAAATGTTACACTTGCTTTTTTCAATTTTGAATGCAGCAGTCGTCAAGACTTTGCCTTTCAAGTGGGTCAACACAATGATGACGGTCAGTTTCCAATCACAACCAATAGATTGTTTATTTATAACACATCGCAAACAAATCTCATCAACAGCGGGTGGCCCAATCTCGATGTTGTCAATCAAGCCCGATGCGAGGGTAAGTTGGTTTTATTCTTATGAGACAATAGTAATCATTTTTTCTTCATTATTGGATGATAGATATGGATTGTGATGGTCTCAAGAAAGATTTACTCATAGATGAGGACGGGACATTGTTCGGTCAACCGTCGAGTGTCTTTTCCGATTCGGAACATTTTTGGGGTGAGCACTAAATTTTCTTTTTCATGCTGTCAAATAATACATTTTGAACATTTTCTTAGGCAATCAACAACATGGCGTTGGAGATTTTCGCATTCCGTCCGTTGCGTTGGCCGATGCGACCGGTCAAATGATCAACATCAGTTCAATCTATCCCTATCGTGGCATTAGTCGCGATCCCACATGTGCTTATCAATCATCGTGGCAAATGTATCTCTGTACAAATACCATTGACTATCGAATGTTGATCATGGAAAGTATGGATTCCGACACCGAAACTCGACGTCTTTCGCCTGTTGCCATCATGTCTGACAATGGCTATATCGATTTGATCAATGGACCAAAAGATCATGGTTGGTGTAATGGATTTTCGTGTGGAACGCGAATTTCGACATTCATGCTTCTTATTGAATCACAACATCAATATCTAATCTATTTGTCGAGCACACAACCAAATGACATGCGTTTTCGAATCATCAACAGTGACGCATCCATCGTCAACACATTGGCTCTTCAATACGATTCTCTGCAACAGATCGACGTTTATGCCAATGGTATTTATGTACCGCCCATCAATCAGAATATGAACTATCCTTATATGATGCTAATGGACACGCCAAACACACTCACACTTTCGTCGCCAGTTGGGTCTAACTTTTTCAATAGGTAAAACAAAAATCTCGAAAGATTCTATCTAAGAAAGACCATCGATTCTTTTCTGATTCATAGAACAACAAAAATGGCATATTTCGTAATCGATGGTGCTACGGTAATAGATCTCAAGATTTCACCATTGATCGTGCTTACCTTTGGTCTGCCCCCACAAACTCCGGTAAGCTTCTTCTCTACGAATTTAGTCTCTAATTTGGCGGCTTTGCTTGGTGTTCCTGCTAACATGATTGTACGTGTGAACATTGTTTCAGCTAATAATAACACGTAAGCCTATCTCTTTCTCTTGTATCAACAATCATCAGTTTATTTCTCTCTACAGTCGAGTGCGTCGTCAATATTCCAACGCAGGGTCATATCAATTGAGAGTCGAAATTCGCAGCAGTCCAGTTCAAAGTCTATCAGGCAATTTTTCAGCAACAACTCAGCTAATGGCTAACCTCACATCCATAATCATTAATCAATATCAATCAGGCGAATTGCAAATGGCTTGGGCCAATTGTACAGGTACAAACGGCACTGCTCCATCGAGTTTGACTATCCAGGAACCAAACAATCAGACATCGTTCCCATTGAGTGTCATTGCAAGAATCGCACTTGTTACACCGCCAGCCTCATGTCGTGAACAGAGTCCGTGCACGACTCAACCAGTTCTCGTTGCATATGACTCAGCCGGAAATGTTATTCAAAATTTGGGCTCAATCCAGTATCCATGGCAAGTGGTTGCCAGTATAGTTAGTCAACCGAATGTAACAGTTCCAGGTGCAATTGCCAACTACACGAATGGACAAACACAGTACAGTAACTTCGGCTTGCCATATATTGGCACGTATCAAGTTATATTCACTTTCATTCAACCGAATGGTGTCAGCATGTATGTAGAAAAGATTGTTTTCAGAGTTATCTTCGTATCATACGTTATTATAATTGATTTTATTTTTATTAGTTCGTTCATAACAAATGCTAGTATGACGGCTAATTCATCTTCGGTAACTGTCGGACAAGCTTCTCTGGCTGTTACAGTAGTTGAGCCTATCTATGTGGTCACAGTTAACCAACCTTTCAACATTTCTGTCAGACCAATCGATAGTATCACTGGTGGTCAACTCGGTCAAATCTGTTGGAATAACTGGACGTGGACAGCCAATGTTTCACTTTACACTTTGTCTCAAAGCAATCCTCACGGTGCACTTGTTATAAGTACAACATCAATTACCATCGTCAATCCAATTGCGAACATTGTTCAAGTCACTAATTTAATGATCGATCACATAGGCATGTATATTTTGAGTATACGTTTGGTATCGTCGAACAATCAATATTCACTGCATGTCACTTCGAACGGTATTCTTGCTATCGCCAATGGCAGTAAGTTTAATCTATATGAAGTATTGTACCTTTTATGTTAAATTTTAATATTTTTATTTCAAGCGGTTCTTCAAACTGATTCCGGTCAACCGTTGACATACGTTACATTGGCAGGTGACTACATGGCGTTGAAAACATCTGGCATGCTCGAAATCACATGAGCTATGATCTATAATGGTTTACTGGAGATCGGCATGCTTATTTCGAGTGATCTCGTTTTAGCAAACGGTGAGGCTGTTGCGGAGCTTAGATAGTAATACTTTTGTATATTTTTCAGGTAGTATTATAGCGTCATTCTTGACACCTTCGAATCCAGCCGCTAATTCCCAAAGTTTTAGTAATCTTTCATCTAGTACAAATCTAGCGGGTTACAACGTTACTGGATACAGCTACAATGGCGTTGTACGTTCGTTACAACCCAATACACAGACTTCGAATCAAGATTCGTCGTCAAGCACGTTAAATATTGGTGTAGTGATTGGTGCTGTCATTGGAGCTGTTCTCGGCGTTTCAATCATTGTGCTCGGCACTTTCTTCGGCTATCGCGCCTACAAGAACAAAATTAAACCTGTCCGTCTGCTCGATGATCCAGATGCTGCAAATTCATTTGAACCTCAATCTCGTCGAAACGGTGAGAGTAGTTTGAAAATAGAGCCAACAGACTCAGCTCTCAATTCGCCAATACAAAACCCATCACCAATAGAACATGGGTCGAATATCATACGAGATGTATCTGTTAAGAATCCAACCGTCTCATTGCCCGTCAACCGCGTCAATTCACCATCAATATTAAATACACCTCGAGCTCCATCGGCTGCAATCAGTGTTACTATGCTCGATTTTACAAGGCAAGCCAACGGGCAACATATGAATTGCAAAATGCCCGATGTGGAACTCATCAAATTCGAATGAACTGAACTAAACTGACTGAATTTCCTTTCCTTATTTTTTAATATGAAAATCCAACTCTTCCTTTCTTTTCCCTCGAATCTCCAATAAATTCTTAATTTTTCTTCTAAATCTTTGTTCAGGAGTCTGAAAAAACTCTTGCTATTTGCATTATCCATTTTCACAACGCTTCTTTGTAGAGCTTCAATTTGATCAAAAACAATAACTTTCGTATTCTGATTACTTGCTTTCAATTATCAAGATTTGAAAGGATAATTTCCAATAAGACTCATTCTACAACAAGGGTATGGGTGTGGCATTTCGGTGTGAATTTTCTTTTGCGAAAACGCGCACATCCACATCCACATCCTAAAGTTGCAATAAGTTCTCCCAAATACCACTGCCAAGTCGTAACAATTAAGTCAAGGTATTATTCATACATTTAAGACACATTATCGGAAAAAATTAGTCAAACATACAATAGCATACTGTGCTACAACTCAAAAGTCAGGCGATATTGAAATTATGCATTAAGATACTATTTTATTGGATTGACGAAGCATAGAAAGCTGTTACAGAAAAAAACAATACGTAATATATTCCCAGTCAGACAAGCGTTGAAAAAAACGCCGTTTTTATGTGTAAAAAACACCTTTTAATGGATCAAAATGTGTGCTTTTTACGCGTAAAAACACCGTTTTTTTCAACACTTGTCTGACTGGGTGCCGTGCAGTTGGTTTTATGAATGAACGATGTGAAGATACAACACTAACAATATCCCCAATAGATATTGAAGCATCAACAAATGTTGACCAGTATAATGAAATAAAAGTATTAGATGATCTGTTACAGCATGCTAGTATTAGTGATCAAAAATGAATGCACTAGATTTTATTGATATCGACAAAGATCTATCTGTGTTTAATGAATGTTCCGATAACTGCGAGAATCTTATTACTTGTGGAATTATGGAATTAGATGAATATAACGATCAAGATTCCGATGATTGTTTGCCAAAAGAATCACCACCAAAAATAACAGAAGCAATGGACATAATATGAAACTTCATTTATTAGCGACAACACAGCAACTGGGATCATATTCGTTAATTAATGAATTAGAATCTAGATTAACTCATATTTGCATTAATTCAAAAGTGAAAAAACGAACAATATTAAAAGACTTTTTCCAACTTGGGTCTTTTTTTTGGATTGAAACATTTTTTCAATTAAAATTATGTAGATGAAAATAGATAAACATAGGAATGAGTGTACTGCTCTTTATCTAATTAGTAATAGTGTATAAGTAGATATCTTGAAATCTTTTCCTACTGTTACAGTGAATCATGCACCTATTCCCTAAAGTGAATATTTCGGTATAGTGAGAGTTTTCGAATAGTCCTGATTGTTTTTACAATTTGGGAGGTTTTACTGTAATTATTTTTCCTCACAGTTTATCGCACTGTTGAATAGATTGAAACTTCAAGTTTTTTTCATTGAAAATATGAGATACTCATATGTAGTACTGAGAGTTCAGCATTATCTCATATGCAAAAACAAATTCTGACTACGGAAAACGGTTTCTTCTTCTGTTATTAACAAATGCCAATTGTTAACTCATCAGAAATAGAAAAAACATTTGTTTCAAATAGCTTTCCATAGAACACAGTAAATTTCTGTATTGTATATGCATAGTTATATTTGACGCCTCATCTTCTTAATAAAATATATTGACGTTATGCATGAAAGCAAAGAAAGTGAGCAAATGGTCTTGCTTGACTGAAGTTTAGAAAAAGAATACGCTGATATTAAAATGTGTAATATATGCCTCATCGCTGTATTTATCTCGTTCGATGTTGTTTACTTGATAAAAATAGCAAAAAAAAGAAAAGAAAAAGGACGATAATGTGAACAACGACGCAATGCATATGATATTTATTTCGTCGTTGCAACAACACGCACACGTACGAATATCTTAGTACAAGTCACTTTCATAATTTCTTTTCTTTTTAGTTCGTATTCTATCAATTGCAAAAAATTAATGAGATGAGTACGTATTGATCATATGTCACTAATTCGATGCATACCTAGAATTTTTCCTCCGAAGTAGTATAATCCTTTTTTAAACCAATCTATCGAAATTCTACATTTATCATGATCATATTTTAATATAACAATGATAAACCTAGTTGATGATGTGGCATGAGATTTACCACGTGTACTTGAAAAGAAAAACACTACTATTGAACAGTTTAATCACATGATTTTTTGACACAAAACGGAAACAATCAAAGAGAGAGCTTTAGCAATTCTCCTAATATTGTACGATTGCTGAATAGTTTGAAGATGTATTTTCCTTTACCTAGATTTCATTACCAAACAACTTGAAAAAAAACTGGGTGTGGATTTAAATGGAGATGGCATAATAGGTTCTGGTATGAAGTAGTTGCACTATTGGAGATATATGATGTTATTATCTTCTTTCATTTTGACAAGGTTATGGTCGTGGTGGGAGCTTGGTCAGTAAACTCGAAGAAGCTACACATATCGATACGAATAATTCTAATATTATGAAAGCATACTCGTTGCCAAACTTTATGAATCTGCACTTTTTAACCATTTCTTTCTTTTTTCATTTCAAAAGTTCAAGATCATCGAGACACGGAAGCTGTATCAAAATATTTAATTATTTATTCAAAAATTTATCTCTAAAATAAAAAAAAATTCCGTTTTATAGGGTTTTCCAAGAGAAGTGCCTTCATAATAGTCGAATTATTCTGCTAAATAAAGATGGGCGTATTGGCAGAGGCCCTGCCCCTTTTCCAAATTAC
>OENM01002834.1:0-13801 GCA_900239745.1 Rotaria magnacalcarata
CTCAGAACTTATAAAATCATTCTATAACAGATAAACAAAATAAACGAAAATCCGTTTTCTTGCGCAGCATTTTAAATTGCTGTCTTACTATTTAGTATTCGTTGACTGCGGACTACTACACTCATATACATGACTTGCTAACTAGGAAATCGAACTCTTCCTTGAAAAAATTAAAATAGTTTTATTAGACGTACGGCTATAGACAAACATCTTTCCCAATTCATAACGAAAAGTAAAGTAAAAACACTTAACCCACTTCGCAATTCAGAACATCGACGGTAATGAGGGTTCAACTTGCGCGTTTATCTACGCCCTTTCACAAACAAACAAGGTTCATATATTTATTGCTAAGCACTAATATATCTTCTTCCTAGCTGACTCTAAATCGAAAAATACATTTGATCGCATACATAGACACCGAAAGACTGAAGTATATGTGATCTCCTTCTAAGAGGCATCGGTGATAGATGTTCGATCGAATAATCGATGCGTATATTCAACTAATTACATGCTCACGTAGCAGTTCACCACATGAACACACCGACGAAAAAACCATTTTAAAACAATCTCCTCAATCCTATACTAACACCTGTTAAAAACAAAGTTCGTCAAATTCAGCGTATTTTTTGTTTCTTCTCCTCTTATACCTTTTACTTGAGGCAATTGAAATTCTTTCTCGATGGGTTTTAGGTGAAAGATCTTGGGCAATGCACACTAAACTATAAAGTATTGTATCTTTTTGTCGCAGGTTGTAATATTAGCGATTCGATTATTAAAAAGAGTCACAATTAGAAATGCTCAAAAAAAATGGTCCCGCTCCGTGTGCACGCTATTCAATCACCGATTTGTTCAGCCGAAAGATCTGTGTATAAGCAACTTCACTTGAGATAGAAAACTTATATATTTTCCTACTGATTTTCATCAAGATTATTCCCATTTATCTCTTCAACAATTTGCACTACCGATTCATGATCTTCGGCGTTCTTTCTGGCTAATTAAACATTAATTGGGGCATTTTAAAGTCTTTCTAAGTAAGAGAAAAAAGGATCTCACACGGTAACAACTAAGCAAATTCTTGTCGAACATAACTGTTTCAAGCTTAAGTGTTGTAAATTCGATAGTGACAATTTCACGCAGATAAATTCAACTGATTCGTTCTGCTGATTATCAATTCACCATTGTATTTTACACTAACAGCTGCATATTTGACACTCCATAAAACACCGGAAGCTCACACATTTTTCATTCTAATCTTTATTCGCCATTATCTATTCACCAGCAAACATTAGTTCAAATATATCTACTTCAATATTATATAGATCAAATGCGCTTGTACTGTGAATAACTAAGCATAATTATTAACAATTCAAAGCTCCTTCTCGCATAATAACTCTTGATAAAGGTATTAAACGATCTCATTCACACTGTTTGAAATTAAAACATCTGAAAAATAACTTCTAAGTCAATATCTTCCATTGAAGATATTTCAGACTCCGATTCATTGCATTTCATATAAAAGGATCGTTAAAGATCCTTCTTGTTCAATGTCGCAAATTTTTTTTTTTNCTCACACATTTTTCATCCTAATCTTTATTCGCCATTATCTATTCACCAGCAAACATTAGTCCAAATATATCTACTTCAATATTATATAGATCAAATGCGCTTGTACCGCGAATAACTAAGCATAATTATTAACATTTCAAAGTTCCTTCTCGCATAATAACTCTTGATAAAGGTAGTAAACGATCTCATTCACACTGTTCGAAATTAAAACATCTGAAAAATAACTTCTAAGTCAATATCTTCCATTGAAGATTTTTGCAGACTCCAATTCATTGCATTTCATATAAAAGGATCCTTAAAGATCCTTCCTCTTCAATGCCTCAAATTTGAGGTTTTTCAAACTTTCCCTTCCTCCCAATCGATCGCTAAAGATGCTTAAAGACTTGTTCAGTCACTACATTCTATTCAATGTACTTGACAGTCCTGTTTATTCCACTTTGTCTAGAAGGATCCTCAGAGATCCTTATTGTTCAATAACACTTATTTCAAGCATTTTGAGGTCTCATTCCTCGTCATTCACCAAGAAAGCCCTTTGACGATTCTTCTATTTACAAAAAAAATCACTAAGACTACAAAAACGTCACATACGAGGGATTGGCTGAAAAGGATGTTTAAGGATCCTTTTCGATAAAAGTGAATGAATGCTGATTTCAAATACCTCAACTGGTAGGCAATGAATTAAAAAGACCTTTGAGCGTCTTTCCTCGTTGATTTCTAGGAAGGAGTCTCCGATATACCTGAAGTCTTCGGTGGTGAGCTCTGAATCGCTTCGGGTGTGGTATGGTTGAGTGGATGATGGTGAAGCGGTGCGGCAGGGTTCTGGCATTGGTGAAGGTGGCTGGTAATTTAGTTTCTTGGTGGTGCGATTGTCAAGGATGAGTAGGCGTGGTGCTGTCAGGAAATATGCGAGAGATCTCAAGAAGATTGGAACTTCCGGAATTTTCCCGGGTGGAATCGGTCGGATTTCGTTAGTTCCGTTGCGTGTTCCGATAGTATTCCGTGTGATCACGGGTCGGTTCCGGTAATTTTTCCTAATGGCTACGGTGGCGGGAATAGTGCAGAATACTCCGGTTACAATACGGTGATTTCCAAACGGAATACTGCTTCCAACTTCCAGATAGTTTTCCGGTTCGTTTGTGGTTGGAATACCGTTGGAAATCATCGATCTGGGATCATATTGTGCTACTTTTTGAACGTCTGTCATTATAAACAAGAATCAACTCAATAAAGTATTGCTTCTCATATCGAACATGTGACAACAGAGATTTTATATTGGCAATGTTTTCACCATCATCAAGCAAGGTAAATTGGATTCACTTATCTACTCGAATATTCAATTCGCTTTGCTTCGTCACGAGTTTCAACTCAGTCAAAGTTTCTGCATTTTCACTTTTCAACAAATGTTTCTCGTCATTCTGAAAAGCTAAACCATAGAGAACGATTTGGTTGCCTTGGATCGATGGGAATTTTCTCATGATTATACTCTCTGACTAACAGATGAATAGAATAGGTTTAACGTACATCTTAACCACCGATAAGCATTTCATTGCATTGAGGCTTATCTGCTTCTAGAAAATCGACGATAGCATGCAAGTATTCAATAAAACTTTTTCTTTACGATCAGATTGATCTTTTTTTACCTAGATATAGTTTGGGAAGATACATTGTTAACAAAAGATTACTAGCTTATTGTCCCGATGTTGACATTATCCGACATGGTCTCTCAATAATATTATTGATTATTCTTCTTTTACATTGTGCTTCTTGAGGGTGTGGGTGTTAGTAGCGCATAGTTTCATATCCACGCCCCTGCCCACGCCCACACCCAAAGCAGAATTCTTAGCAGAATTGATTATTTACCAGCAGAATTTTGTAAGAATTCTGTATCCATTACAGAATTCTGTGCTATGATTCACACACTTTACCCTACATAAAAATCAGAGCATTAGGAACCAGTATATACTATTGTTAGACACATTAGCACGCGTTGTGTACTATGATTAGATAAATTAAGGACTATCTATCATAGACTAAATACATAAAACATGGATTTGAGACTTAGTTGTTTTTTCAGTATAGCGAAGTAAAAATTGAAATGAATAATCTGGAATAAATATTAATTGTAATTAAATATCAATAGTTTTAAAGAATTTATTTAAAAAATTGTTTTAATTTCAGTGCACGAAATAAGAAACAAAAAGATATCAATGGAACTAGTACTTATTTTAAATAGTAAAACAATGTTTAAATATCAAAATTTTCACATCGATTGTATTTAAAGATAGAAAATATAAATATCAAAAATTTCTTATAAATGGTGTGAGTGTGGATATGAAACTATACGCCACTCACACCCACACCCAAAATTCAAATAAACGCAAAAAAGTTAGCTACATTAAAACATTAGATAGCTGAAAACACTGTTTAATTAGTCATAGAAAAATTAAACAGCTGTGGACTAAAGAAAAAAACCCAATGTAAAATCCGATAGGAAGATTAAATTGCTGTATAGAATTAAATAGCTACATGAAACAATTGAATAGCTGAATACAATGATTAAGTAGTTACAGAAAAATTAAGTAGCTGTAGACTAAAGAGAAAAAACGATATGAAAATAAAATTGCTGTCTAAAAATTAGATAGCTATCTACAATTAAATAGCTGTGCATATTTACCATTATCTCGATATATAGTAAATTGTATCTCTTTTGAGAATGAGTCATAAAATGAAAGTCAACTCAAGTCTTTTAAGGAGACGATTTCTAATGAAATCTGGAGCAAAGAAAAGTCAAGAAGAAGCGAAAGAAAAATGTGCTCTATCTTCAGCTGCACAATTCGTTCAGTTATTTCTAAGATAATTTTCTGTGATTTTCAAGCTTACTCGACGATTGGATGAAGTGGTTTGGGAAACTTTTGAGATGGACTTTTAGGTTTTCGATACTACAAACATTAAAATGAAGTATCCGATAAATTCTATAAGTCAATAGTCTTCTATTGATATCATTTTTGAGAGGTAACACATTTAAATTTAAAAAGAATTATTAAGACGAGAAATAATTTATTTTAATTTAAATTTTAAAAATAAAATTTTTTACATGTAAAGCTATATTTTAATTACATTTTTATTCAAAAAAGTTTAATTTATTATAAAATGAACTTCGTAGAATTTACCTTTAAGTTTTAGATAATTTTAATTTAAAAAAGTGAATTGTAAATTAACATTTCTGTCATTTTTTGAAAAAAAGAAGTTGCAGCAATGAAAGAGAGTGTTATTGTTGTAATGGAATACATTTATGACGGTGATTAATTGAATAGCATATTTCACAAAATCACTCAATTCAATTAATGTACTCTCTCCTTTATATACGACTAACTTATTACAAGGAATTTTTATTGCGACGAAGTGAATGCGACGAAGTGAATGCGACGAAGTGTCGTGCGACGATGTGTGCGATCATCGATTTTACTTGGAGTAGTTTGCTTTCCAGGGGCGGCGGAACGTACTTAAATCAGGTAAGGCTCAGTGAAAGAGACAAACTTCAAAACTAAGAACAATTTATTTTGAACTAGAGTATTAAACCAAAAAAATGTTGTCTTTTTTCGTTAGATGATCTAAATTTGGATGCTATTTGACGTGGATCAATTTTATCAATTTTTTCTTTGTACATATGTGGTAGTAGACAGTGATTAAGACGTGATTGAGTCATCGTAGAAAGAATTGCAGTTTTTAATCTGTACGTACTAAATGTACGTTCTGCTGTTGCAGTCGTAACAGGAATAGTTAAATATAATTTGGTTAATTTATGATATTCTTTAAGCATTTCTTTACCTACTTCACATGAATTAAAAATTTCACAAATTGTTGAAATTTTTGTGATTTGTTTTATGTTCATCTGATGTGTCTTAATTACTGATTGAAAGAAATCAACAATCATTAATGCTTCCACCTTCAATTTTTCAACATCAATATCACCATAACAAAAATCCATAATTGATTGAAAATAATCATTTGAATCATCAAGTGAATTATTCGCTGCATAAAGAATAAACTTCTCAAAATTGCATAATAATTTAAAGTTCTTTTGTGTAAATCGATTTTGTAACATGTTAACAACAGTTCCAAGTGATTCCATATATTGTTGACGATAAAACTCTTCACAACTAGAAAATTCGACAGAATCTGAACTTGATTGATAACGTTTTGATGGTCTTCGATGTCGTGCTAGGATGGGTTTGTCTGTTAAACTTTCGTTCTCTTTAAGTACCTTAGTATAAAATGATTTAAAATTAATATCATCTGAAAAAAAGAACAAATTAAGCAAAACAAAACATCTTCGCATATCTAAGCTGTTTTACCTCGAATACGTTCAAAATAACGAATAAGAGATTCAGCTGAAGAAAGAACATCTTGTAAACCACAGCTTGAACTTTGTATAATACGAGAAAGCTTTTCTGTAGCTGAAAATAGTAAATAACCTAGTTTTAATCTAAAGAAGAAATAAAATTTGTTTATTTGTTCATGTAAACCATTAGCTTTAATACCAGGACCACCTATTTCTTCAATAAGTGTAGATAAGGCTTCTTGAACTAAAAATAATAAAGCTATTTACATTTTCGAATGGCACCGTTCTTTTTATGTAATTTATGATTTTCTCTCACACCATGCGAGAAATATCAGAAGAAGAATAAACAAGTACACATAATTGAGATTTTGTATACCTAGTTCATAATTAATTAATAAGGAATTATACGATTCAGCACGCATAGTCCACCGTGTTGAACATAGCGATGTAAGATTTGAATAAGGCATTGATAATTGGTTGGATATTTACTTTAAAATACCAAGACGTTTTGGTGATCGACGAACAAAATCAATTATGTCTTTTGCGAATAATATAAAATTACTAATTGTAGGACATTCATTAGTTAAATCATGTACCGCTAAATCTAAACAATGAACATTACAATGTACAAAGAAAGCTTTAGACTGTTGTCTTAAAACTAAAGCTGATACATCGCCATGAATTCCACTCATAGACGATGTCCCGTCGTAACTCTGACCACGACAGTCAGAGATATTTAAACCACAGCGAGTTAGTATATCAAAAATAGCTTCAACAATTGCCTCAGCATTTTGTCGAGATAATTCATAAAAACCAAGAACATCTTCAAAAATTTCATAGTTATCATTTACAGATCGAATACTAACACATAATTGTACAAGTGTTGATTCATCACATATCAAAGAAAACCATTTTCTGTTGGAAATCTAAATAGAAAAAACAAGCATTTTAAACTTCACACGAACGTAAAAGCAATATCATATCAATTTAGAGCAGAAGACTAGAAACGTTTTAATATCCTTTTTTCATTTTTCTACAATTTATCAACAATATAAACATTCTGTATCAAATGCAACGATGAATTATAACACATAGTGGTAGTGTATGACCAACTTCCTTTACACTATCTCGAATAATAAATAAATAAATCTCTCTACAAAGTTCATTAATTATATCATGTGATAAATATTTCTTGTTATTTATCCATTCTTTTAAGAAATTATTATCAGTGCTTCGAAGTTTCAACAACTGAATCAAATTGCTTTCAATATCAGAGTATTCTCTAAATGCAAGTCATTGTCGAAGTAAATATATAAGAGAAGAAATTTTGTATCAAAAGTGATTCTCGATGTTGTTCTTGTTGTTTTTTGGTGTTGATATTAATTGTGCAATTACAATTGGTGTTGTTTGTTGATTAACAACATATATTGAATCAGAATGAATTTCACTTGATTCATGATATTTAAATCTTGTTCTTGCATTCTTCCAATCACAAAAACCATCTGTTACAAAACTTCTATAAGTAGGATTGAATTTCGTTTTATTTGGATGAATTCCACGTTCAAATTCATCTCGAGATGTATGACAAAATAGTTCTTTTTAACCTTAAATAACAAAACATATTTTCAGTCAAATTTTGAATTTGATTGCATTTGTTTTATACAAAAACTCACTTTGCAAAATGTTAGCCAAGAATGATCCATAAACCACCATTTTTGGCATGACCGTTTGTCGGTTGTTGTCAAGGCTAGTTCATCATTTGTAACAGGATGATATGGTTTAGGCGAGTTACAACAATGCATATCACATTTGGACGAAACTATTTCGATTTGAGTAGGTCGATTAGATAAAGATAAATTTGTTGTTTGTTGTGGCGATGTTTGTTTATCTGTATTCGGTGATTTATCAAAATTACCAAAAACTTCAGATTCATCATAATTTTCCGGTAAATCGTTAATATTGGACGGATTTAAGAGGTCAACAAGAGGTGCATTTTGAATTAAAGAAGATGGTTCACTGGTTTCATCTTCAGAAATTGATGAAACTTCAGCTAACTCAATTTCTTCTGTTGAAAGCAATGTTGTACTTTTCATTTTTTTAGTAAAAAAAATCAAGAATTGATCCATCACGTTTTGATGCCATTACTGTTTATAATCTGAAGTATTGATTTTATGATTATGATCGAAATAATGTACCATTTATCTGCTTAATACTTATATTAATATGAAATCACTTTTCTTCAACAAGAATAATATATAATCGTCTAATTCACTAATTGTATCATAATGAAAAACGCATTTAAAAGATATGAAAGCTAGACATTCGGATACGTATGGAATAAAGGAGGGAGGCGAATAAGGCCATTTTCTCGCCCCCAACATTTTTGCATAAAACTCATATATTCGGAATCTGCATCAAATTCTGATCAAGAAAAGGTATTTTAATTTTCTGGAAAATGAATTTTGTTTTTTTTTTGAAAATTTTCGCCCCTGGGGCCCCTCAGNNNTTAGGCTTAGAAGCATTGAATAACAGCTAGATATACTCAAATCATTCAAAATCCCACAATATTGCATTTAAAATACTCCAAGTGTTGAGTTTCATCGTAAAAGAAATTGCACTGAGATAAAAAAAAATCAATGAAAACAATATGTGTTTTTTATTGATTTGTCTCTATTGGCCCTAAAGAATGAGGTAACAATCTGAAAATTATATCACATACACTGTTTTGAATTCTCTATCGAATGAGTCTATTTCAATTAGAAAAAAGAATACATTGTTTTTGCTATCTTATTTTACCCATCTAGATCCTCTAGAAAAATCTTTGTAGATTTTTTTTGACTGAAATCGTTACTCGAGTGTTTTAGGGTATCGCGCATTGTGTGATACGCGTTGTTTTCTTTTAATTGAGAGTTTGAGTAGGATCGTTAGCCGTGGCGGAATACGCCACGTTTATCTTTTCCACCACGAAGAGGTCATCCTACATGGAGAAAGGTTTCTCGATTTTCAAATATAATCGAGAATAAAATAGGTGTTATGTGTCTATGGATATTTTTCAGACGAGCGAGAATACATAATTTCGTGAACCTTTGATTTATGGACTGTTGGCCACCCTTCAGTCGAATGACAAAAGAGCGTTGCTCCCTTTTCGCCACTAGAAGGCCGCCCAAGTAGAAAAGGATTTCAATTGTTTTTAGATCTTACACTATTCTCGCTGCCTAATTAAGCTGAAAAACAAACTATCAAGAAGCGGAAGTGTGTAAAGATTTTTCAGTTTTTTAGAATTTTTTTCATCCAAGATCCTATCATGTACAACCAACGTGTCTGACTCAAGTCAATAGCCAAATTTTGTTTTATGAGTTTCTTCTTCATTAAAAAACAGTAACTAAATCTAAAGAAATTTCTTCATAGGCTAAATAAATGGCTTTTCATGAACAAAAATAAAGGAAATCATTTACGTGGAAATAAATATTATTTAAAAACTCTTAAATTATTTTTTTTATTTTCAACTTTGGTGCTAAGTTTCAAACTGGTCGCTCAGGCTTGAATGAGAGAGATAGCTACAGTCAGCGTTATTTCATAATCTTTTTTTTTTCATAGCAAAAAGTTTCTGAAAGAATCTTGTAGTGCTCACTTTACTGGTAACAGTTCAAATACTGTAAAGCACAACCAAACTTATGTAACTTACCTAGTCTTCATGCTGATGAATATGATATTGCATCATCATCTTCTTTATCAGACGATAGATCTGATACCTCTATAGCGTCTTCACATAGCTTCATGTAGGATGATGATCGTTGATTCAAGTATTTATGCTTGCCGTGTCGAGTAATTCCTAAATACCATACAATACTTGCAATGTGACTTCAACAGTCAATGTTCCGGTTCCCATTTCGACAGGCACAACAAGCAGCTATCACAGTTTGATCATTGCATTGAATAAGAACGTTGTAATCCTTTCAATTCGAATGTTTACTTTGCAGGTTGGCTCGAAGTAAGTTTTGTTGTTGCTTACATACATGAATCTCATATTGACCGTCTTCCGAAATATGTTCTAAAGCATAACTACGAGCCTGTTTCAGCTGGAGGACACCTAATGTAAAATCTTTTAGATCTGCTTCAGTTAGTTTGGGAAAATCTGTAATACAATCATCAGCATTAATTTTCTTCCAATGTTCGGACTTATTCCGTTCTTCGTCGTTCAATTTTGCCTCTAATTCATTTTGTTTGTTTCGTTTTTCTAAAAATGCCTTCGATAAATAATCGTCATTTGACGTATCATTTATGAATGTTGAACGATAAGCACTAACTATTGCACTCACGATCGAAAGATAACCGTGAACGTAAAGAAGAGATGAGTTTTGCACGACATGTTCGAAAAATTTTAATGTTTTAATACGTCCATTTACAGACTCTACCACCCAACGCAGGGCAGTAACGAATCGGTTGTTGTTAGCCTCACTAGTACTAAATTGCTTCTTCGATTTCGGTAGAAACAAAAGCATAAATGTTGTATAACCAAAGGAATTAACAAGATCCAAGCAATCACGAAACCCTCTGTCGACGATCATTATGTCTTTTTCGACGAGCCAATCTTGAACTTCTTCTTTATTATTTAATAAAATATGTTTAGTTATCGCTGCATCGTTGTTGTACCAATCTGAAAGATATGGTCCAATTGCTGAAATAATGTATCTATCTGCGGCACAGATAATCATTGGTTTGAGCAGAGGACGATTCTTGTGCAGGCTAAAAAGTCGACGTTGTAATACATTGTTGGCACTTTTTTGGCAGTAGATATAAGTTCCATCGAGAATCAATATTGCCACATCCTCCCGGTTTGCTAATAAGTTTTTTGCCGATGACCGGGTGTGATTGTTGATAATATCGTTTCGAGATTTATGCTGGAATCCAAGATGTTGTGGTACAAAGAACTTCAATAATGTTTTATAAGCTCTATCGTTGATTTGTGCTACTAAGCGATCAGAAGAAAAAGAGAAAAGGGTTTTCAAAACTTTATTGCTTACCCCCAAACGTAGTTTTGTTAACGAACAGCCAATAGCCATTTCAATCGAACGATTATCGGTATTGCACATAGTAACTTGTGTACATAAATCACGAAATTGATCTTTTTTCCATACCGATGAGTATTTTGTAATCTTCATTTGAGTATTTGAATGGATCATCGAAGCTTAGCGGAGGTGTAAATCTTACCAAACTTTGTGAAGTTCTCTTCAATTCTATTTGAATTTCTTTAATCATCGTGGACAACAGTTCATAGGTCACGAAACTCGCTTCAGGATAATTCCGATTTAATGCATCAATAGCATAAGATTTCATATAATTATTTTCTAAATGGCTCCGACAACAACGCGAAGTGTAACGCAAATAAATCAAATAGAACTTGAATGTGTTCATTCTTACATCGTCAGATAATGTAATCACTCTTTGAGTAGAAAATTTGGCATTGCATATGCAGCAGTACTTGTTAGAATATGGTGGTATTGTTATTGGAACACTAAACAGATTCTTAACTATTAAAGTACAATCGATACTTACATCTCGTGAATCTGTCCTTTCACTTTTGAGTTAAGACATCAACTTTTGCTTCGCTTCTCGTAGTATCGACTGCATTTTCATAATCCATAGGTTCTACTGTACCATGAGAAGCCATTCGAGTGTCGTTGGTGATTTTCAAGGTTTTAGAATGTCTTGTGTAACATGCTGCGCAAATCACAATATCATCTGAAAGCCGCTTTTGAAATAATGAATAGTAGAGATTTCCAATGAAATTGAACAGATTCGGAGAGTTTTTCAATGGAAGTCGTCGCTTATTATTATATAACTTGTCACATAAATCACATCGATCAGTTTCAAACGGCGTCGTATGAATTTCGCTCGTATTTGGTGTAAAATCTAGAGAATCTTAATTCGAAAACTTATTTACCACCGTAATTGCAGCAACTAACACAATACTTACTTTAGCGTCTGGATATCAAAGATTGACTGATAATTTGATCGTTATTAGTAAAATAATTGATAAGCTTGTGAACATTACCACTATATAAATCAATGAGACCAGTCCGAGGTATGGCAGAACGCGTATGAGGGCACAAACAGTGCGATTTCAGTCAAAAAAAATCTACAAAGATTTTTCTAGAGGATCTAGATGGGTAAAATAAGATAGCAAAAACAATGTATTCTTTTTTCTAATTGAAATAGACTCATTCGATAGAGAATTCAAAACAGTGTATGTGATATAATTTTCAGATTGTTACCTCATTCTTTAGGGCCAATAGAGACAAATCAATAAAAAACACATATTGTTTTCATTGATTTTTTTTTATCTCAGTGCAATTTCTTTTACGATGAAACTCAACACTTGGAGTATTTTAAATGCAATATTGTGGGATTTTGAATGATTTGAGTATATCTAGCTGTTATTCAATGCTTCTAAGCCTAATATAGAGCACCAAAACGACACAAATTCAATTGAAGGTAACTAGCGCCATCTGTACATAAATTCAAATTTTTTCAATCAAAATTCATTTTCATCCTTTTTCGACGTCATATTCGGAATCAGAATCAAATGCTGAATCGAATGGTGTATCTTTCATAGAAATATGAAGAAAAACAATTTTCAACGTTTCTGAGGGGCCCCAGGGGCGAAAATTTTCAAAAAAAAAACAAAATTCATTTTCCAGAAAATTAAAATACCTTTTCTTGATCAGAATTTGATGCAGATTCCGAATATATGAGTTTTATGCAAAAATGTTGGGGGCGAGAAAATGGCCTTATTCGCCTCCCTCCTTTATTCCATACGTATCCGAATGTCTAGCTTTCATATCTTTTAAATGCGTTTTTCATTATGATACAATTAGTGAATTAGACGATTATATATTATTCTTGTTGAAGAAAAGTGATTTCATATTAATATAAGTATTAAGCAGATAAATGGTACATTATTTCGATCATAATCATAAAATCAATACTTCAGATTATAAACAGTAATGGCATCAAAACGTGATGGATCAATTCTTGATTTTTTTTACTAAAAAAATGAAAAGTACAACATTGTTCTCAACAGAAGAAATTTTGTGGTGTGGGTGTGGGTGTGATGATGATGATGAAGATTGAGTTGATGTTGAGGAAGATGATGATTAGTTTTCATGAACGATCTTTACATGGCGCGTCGGCATTCAAAAATATTAGTCATGCTTATTTGTAAATTTGCTATATGTATCACCAATCGTACTAGAACATTCCTTTTCATTCTTACTTGGTTCATTCCATTTTGAACTAAGCATTTATAGAAATAATCTAATCGTCTACCAATATGTTTTTGAATTTCAGTATGATCTACATATCGGCCTAATTTCATTTAAAACCTTCAATTCAGAGTGTAGGACAATTTCACATGAAGACCATTTTTAAAGGGCATTTACTCTGACGGATATTTTTTCAAGGACAAAATTCAGAGGACTATTTTTTCAGGAGAACATTTTTTTAAAGGGCATTCTAGCATGAATTCGATCCTTACTAGCAGCTACAAAAGCAAAGATGTACACTTCACCAACAAAATAAGAACTACGTTTCACAAATGAATTTGACTGACGTTTACTAGTCAATTTTAGATTGTCATAGGCATTCATTTAGGGAAAATAATGATATTTTTCATATTCGTTGTAATCGCAATGAGCTCACCAGCTCATGCTATATACTCATCCACACTTAGCTTAAGTTTACAAGGACATGAATTTCAACCTCAATATGGTGTCCAATTGATTTTTAATGAAACAGCTCGAAGTCGACTATTGTGCTCCGCTGCATGTAGTCAAAATCCATCATGTCGGATTTTTGATTATGATTCAAGTTCACACCGTTGTCGACTATTCG
>OENM01002835.1:0-13800 GCA_900239745.1 Rotaria magnacalcarata
GAATGAGTGTATTGAAGTGTTTATGTTGTTTCTTATGTTAGAAAACTTCAGCATTAACAACATCGACTTCGTTTTCACTCAATTATATGCATAAAAAAATTCCTTGTGATCTGATACAATAAGTAAAAATATTTTTAATCTGGACCCGGACCCGGACCCGACGGACTCTACTTATTGGAGGAAAAGTATCAGCTAATCAACGAAACTATAAAAGAAAATAGGAAAGAAAATACGAGAAATATAAAAGGAAAGAAAATCCATATTGGTCAATTACGACATCTCAGAAGTTTCGACATATTACATCATCGATGTTTTTTTATTTCGATGTTTTTTCCTTCGACATTTTTCCTTCGGCATTTATTTTTTTCGGTATCTTTTTCGGCATTTTTTTCTTCTGCATTTTTTTCTTTCGGCGTTTTCATAGTAAATCCTAATAAACATCAAATGAAGAATATTCCAATACAATGATGGATTGCTATTATCACACTATATAAACTTGAGTGCAGTCTGCTAATATCTTATGTTCACCGCAAACAAGTTTTTTGTCTACATTGGAAACTGAAAGATGTTCCAAGATACTGTATTTTGTATACCTTGTAAATAAAAGAAAATTTTAACGTCTTATATTATTATATTTAATAGTTTACTGTGTAAATTGATTCGTTCAAGTATGCATTAGAAAGACCTATTTCGGTTTCATTTTGCAGTCATTCCTTGTGAAGTTATGAGCGTTTTCGTGGATTTTTGGATAATGAGTGTCGAAATTTCTTTCAATAGACTGTATTACCATCATAAATTTTTAGCCATAAGAAACGTACTATCACTCAACTATTGATATAATATTAAACGTTCATACGTTTTTTCACATAATATGCCATGTATTTCATTACGATGAAACTGTGGCGCAGTTACGCGTAGTTACGGCGAAAAAATCACAGTTGCGCATAACTGCGTCCAAGTTTTTCGCAATTATGGGTCACCGTAGCGTCGCAATTGGTACAAAAGATGACATAGATTAGGTTTTCATTTTATTTGTATTTTATTGTTTAAAAATTCTTTTGCACACAAAATAAAAAACTTAATACTATGAAATTAAAATTTTTATGAAAAATAAAGAACAATTTAAATTAAAAATTTTCACAATCAAAAAAATTTTAAAATCTACTAAATTAAAAGTTAAAAAGCATGTTAATTTTAAGACTTAAGGAAAATTAAAATAAATATCTAGAAAAATTAAAAAAATTAACATCTAAAACAATTTTTAAAAATTTAATAAATAGAAGAAAAAAATTTGATTAGAAAAATTTGAAAGAATTTAATAAAAAAGAAAAAGAATTTAATTAGAAGAAATTGAAAAACTAAAAAGATAAAAAATATGCATCCTACTGCTTATAGTGGGATGACTTTTGAACGAAAGTGTGACGAACACTGCTATTCAAACTGATTTTCTGTGACTACTCAGGTCGAGCTTTACGGAGTTCATATACGGATAAATACGGTCCGTATACAATTGCAAACGAATGTATACGACCGTATTTTACCGTATTACCTGGCTCCGTATTACGACTATGACTCTCTCTGTCGTGATACGGTCGTTTACGACCGTGCTTATTCGACCAGGGTAAGTTTTATTGTTCGAGTGTAGCCAATTGCAAATAAGGAGGAATAATTTATAATTGGTCATTTATACNTACAACGGATAGTAGGATGCGATCACTAGGACGCAGTTACGTTGATCTGCGTCCCAGTAAACGTAGTTTCTTATAGAAACCTTCGCTACGATCAATGCGCCATAGTTACGCGTAACTGCGGCACAATTGATATAAAAAGAGGCGACATGGGTAGAAAGGGTCATTTTGAAATACAAATATTTCGGTAAATATGTGCTTTACTTTCTCTGACTACAATTTAGTAGTGGCTACCTATCCTATGCATAAATTAAAAAAAACTCAGTTTTTAAGTTGATCATTCAAATTTTGTTAGATCTTACGTTCATAGCTTAACTTCTAGTAAAACGCTTATGACTCGACAGAATAAAGGCTGGAACCTCATACCAAAATATACCTATGTTTTCTGCTCACCAAGATTTATGCCATTGGAATAGTTTGAAAATAGCAGTGACCTGAAAATAGAAGACGATTCCTGATTTGTCTTCGCTGTTAATAAAACATTGAAGGTGGATATAATGAAAAATAAATGGAAAATAAAAATTAGTTAAATTTTTTTTTGAAACTTTGAAAATGAAATGTGTGTATACAAACTCTGAGAAGAAAAAATATCCTATGCACACGCATATCTTGATTTAGAAATATCAAAAAGTTTTAATGAGCAAAGCATAGTTGAACTTTCGCAAAGAGAAAGTCTATGATTGGAAGCACTGTGAATTTCAAGACCCTAGTCAACTCTCCTCAGAAGAATCCTCAGGAAATTTCTCTTAGTTTTCGAATTTTTGAGGAGTCCCTATCATGAGTCTCTGGGGAGTTAAGAAAAATATGAAAAAATTTCTATCGAGACTGTCGAAAACCTACGTAACGTATCCGAAAGCATCTTCAAAACTTTCTGAGGGATTTCTAAAAACTGACTTAGTAGTCCCTTCAAAGTCCCTATGGATTCCTTGTCTATTCCCTGGGATTTCTAAAATAATCCTCAGTCAGGCTTCAGAAATCCCTCAGAAAGTTTTGAAGATGCTTTCGGATACTTTACGCAGGTTTTTTGAGTTTCGATAGAATTTTTTTCATATTTTTCTTAACTCCCCGGAGGACTCCCTGTGGATTCGTCTGGAGGGAGTTGGATATGGATTCTCTTCAGTATAGCATTTCATATGCTAAATTAAAAGTTTTGCTCTATGTTTTCTGTTTCGAATAAGCTGGAGATATTATTCATACGATAATGACATTGCCAACGTATAAGTAGCTTGCAGTCCGTAGAGTCTGAATTTCTGGATGTTATACATGTTCACAATACTTTGGGAGTGATTGTCAATGCAATCTTCAATTTCATTTAGCCGCTGATCACAAAAAGTGATTTGTAGGTCACAAACAGTTGCACATACCGATCGAATGTCATTATATAATCTATGTGTGAATGATCGGCACCATTGAAGGATTCCAGGAAAACGCATACGGAATTGACTATTGAATCGAACACCGTTGTTGAATATTAAATAGAACGAATGTAAGCGTTGCTGATTGACAACATGACTATTAACGAATTGAACTACCTCATCAGGGGTAAAATTAGGTAATATAAGAAAAATAATCCACTGTTTATCACGTATTTGAACGAATTCAAGCAACCATCTTTCCAAGTCACTATGAATTATAAATAGGGAATCAAAAGGGTGAAGATTTTGAGCCGGATTATTTATTAGATGTCCAGGATCATATATCACAAGACGAGGTTCCTCATTAAGTAGATTTAGAGGATTAGTGTTACCGATGTGTAATCCCTATGGTGCAGTAAAGATGATCTTTTTGAGAAATTGATGATGAATATTAAAATACTTACCTCAATTGCCATCCAATACTTGCTTTAATTCATGGTAAACATCAACATCAAATATCTATAATATCATCTACAGTAAACAGTAACAGATATCAAGTTTTATTGTTAGTTATTGAATAAATTAAAAAGAAATTGGATATGAATGCATTCAAGCGCTTGTAAGAAAGCGTCACATTGATTTTCAGCAATATGCAACTGACAGTACAGTACATACCGTATGCGATTAAATTTCAATTATGTCTGCTTTTCCTCAGGTATTATTAAAGTAGACATTTATTCTATGATGATAATGAGTTTCAAATTTCTTACTATGCCTGTCCTTGAATGGTACGATAGATTCCGACGTAATTTCTATTGAATAAAAGTGTATACAAGAAGGACATATAAGTGTCCCTTGGTCACATATCACTTTTGAAAGCTCTGTTGAGCCTTGAGAGATTCCCTTAAAATCTCACAAAGAGTTTTTGTACTTTTTATGGCCTTTTCAGGTTTCTGCATTAGGGAAGTAACTGATTTCAGGTGACTTCAATTTGATTTCAACTCTTGAAATCAGTTACTTTCCCATTTAGTTACTGACAGAGATTTCATTATAGATATTCTAGTCTCTTGCTCGTTTCACCAGGACGCTCGGCAGGGACTCTCAGTGGATTTCAAAAGTGAGAGTTGATTAAGAATACGTATTTTATTTGTAAAGTCATGCCGATCATCACCATACTCTGCAACATGATAAAATTATTGATGTTGTGCAACGATGAATAATAATTTAAAATTATATATGCATCATTTTAATGTTTTCAATGAAAGCTCTCTCATTATACCGAAGGAATTCTTGTGACATCAATGATGTTTTGATATCACTGCTATACCTTAGTTTTAATGAGAGTGCCTAAAATGTGAATCTACTACTCGTATACAAAAATAGGTAGTCGAGTACTGATCCAAGTTATGTTCGTATTCAAGAGGTAAAGTGAATTCATTATATATCTCGAAATATTGTTTGTCTAAAACTTGAACACTCACGCACATTAAGCTCTAACGGGGGAAGGTCTCCAAGTGATACCAACCATTCTGGTTCATATTGTGCTCATAAGTAGGACCCATTGAGACTAGAAAAAGTCTAAAAGATTTCGTGCCATTAGGCCTTTCTTTCAAAGTTATAACCGTTTTACTAAATTTTTGAGCTTGAACAAAGAATTTACAGAAAAACTGAATGAAAGATTTTCGAACTGAACTTTTGCCTAACAATAGGTCTCATCGATGTCCGATGGTCCCGGAAGTTTCAGTGAAAACGGATGCATGATTCTCGAGATATTGCATATTGATGAAAACGGTCATTTTCCAAAAAAGTGTCGTAAAATTGACTTCTCTTCAATATGCAATATCTCGAGAATCATGCATCCGTTTTCACTGAAACTTCCAGGACCATCGAACATCGATGAGACCTATTGTTAGGCAAAAGTTCAGTTCGAAAATCTTTCATTCAGTTTTTCTGTAAATTCCTTGTTCAAGCTCAAAAATTTAGTAAAACGGTTATAACTTTGAAAGAAAGGCCTAATGGCACGAAATCTTTTAGACTTTTTCTAGTCTCAATGGGTCCTACTTATGAGCACAATATGAACCAGAATGATTGGTATCACTTGGAGACCTTGCCTCGTAAGCTTTTTCTATAAAACTTAAAAATGGTACCAATAAAATGTTCGCTATGACACTTTTTTAGTGAGCGACTCAGGCGAATTTTAACTTCAAAAACTATAGTACCGAAAAATTGTTCAAAACCGTCGATATAACACGCTGAATTTACAACTTAAGAAACAAAAGCTACTATATTTAGAAAATCGCAAGGGAAAACAAATCAAATTTGGAACACAAGGAACCCAGTAGATTAATATCCGTATAAATTACGATATTTATATAATATCTAAACTGTCACAATTCATTGCATACAACTTGAAAGAATCCCATAATTCGTTGTATAAAGAAATGAAACAAAAATTAGTTGGTTTATAATTTATTTGAAAAAATTTTATTATAAAAAAATCGATTTTTACTTAGTATTTTGAAACAATCTTGGAAAAAAGGCATCGTCTTACCTTAACTATGACTTATTCTTGAAAACAAACTGTTTTACTTTTTCTTGTGTTTCGTTCGCAATAAGTTCATAACACTTAGTTGATTTAGCAAACAGTTTTTTAGCCGTATGATGATCATCGTGTTCGTTCAAAAAACGCTCTGCTTCTTTTCGATAGAAAATTGCAAGATCATGACGAAGTCTACGTGTCAATTTCTCGATTGATTTTTCCATTGAGTCCGCGTTATCCTGTGCTTTAGGTGACACGTCTATTGAATAAAGGTGTGTCCGTGAGTTATCCTTCACACACGAAGGAAATTCTGAACCAATATAAAAGAGTGAGTGAAACTCATCGAGAATAGTTTCGATTTCAGCTGCTGTAATGTCAGTTGTGATAAATCGACGGTGGTGCAAAGAAAATTTCGTTGAGAGAGCGTTTCTATAATTTCTCATCAAACTTGTCTCAAGATGAAAAAATAGTATAGGCTCTAGAGAGTTACATATATCAGTTCCATTTGGAGAAATATTGCATGAATTCAACCCATTTGTACCAGCGGGCTTCTGATGATGAGCTGATGCTAAATGATAAAAAATAGTATCATCAAATCATCAAAAAATGCTGTACAGAGAAAATATTGAAGTATATTATTTGAAAAAAAAACTTACATATTATCGAAATCAGATATTTTAAAATACATTAAATTTTCGAATTTAGTTAACATAAATATGATAATATATCAACGAAAATAACTTCCTGTCCTTATTTTTTCACATATAGCTTTCTTCATAAAAACTGAAAAACCCTAACATTTTGGTGAGTCGTGCTGATTTTGTAATACTTAATACCCCCCTCCGCATATTAGAAGACCCCCTGAAGAAAAGTTTGTCCGACATAAGAGAAGACCCCCTTTAATTAATCAAATTTTTGCTAATTACAAACTTCAATTAGCGTTTTCCCATCAAAATACTCCTGATTCTTAGCATTTTAAGCTGGAAATATTAAGAGAATGTGTTCACAATTATAATGACATCCTTAAAACCCTGAAAATCACCTTAGTTTTCTGGAAAACCTTTTAAATTAAATATTAGGGAAAAGCGGTTCATAATACAAGACTTCCTTGGAAAATTTTTACGCTGGAACATAATAGAAGACCAGGGGTCTTGTATTGTGGTGGGGGGGGGGGGGGGGNGGGGGGTGGTTAGTTGTTGTGGAGTTTAGTAACGTTTCGGTTGAAGGTGACTAATGTTTCCAGTTTATTTTTGACGCCCAACCTTCAATTTTTCATGTGCATACTGAATCTATAGGATACATCCTGCTTCATTAAAGTGTAGCTGTAATATTTTCGAATTCTCTCTTATTATTATTTTGATCAACTTATATCTTGCACACCATTATCATTCTTTATCTCACTATGTAGTGTAAATTCTGAATTATCCTGACAAAAATTCAGCCCAAAGTTCAAGCCAAATTCATAGCAGTACCAATAGTTAGTGTTAAACATGTCTTATATGCTCAGAGAAATATGATTTCTCAGCATTCTTTACACAATATGCTAGTAACGTCCAATTATACAGTGAAAATAATTACATTGTATAATTTTGGTGCGTGTGGATGTGATGGTGTCATTATGGATATGGAATGATAGCGTATAGAGACGGGGCTTATTTTACTTGTAAGCAATCAGTCTTCTTCGGTCAACATTCTTAATTTATTATATAGAAATCTTAAGTAAAAATTCATAGTCGCTAATCAGTTGATCACAGATATTTGAAGGTGCATAGTTGGATGACTATATACACGCTTGTGTACATAGCCACTTCCTTTATTTTAAAAATTTCTTTCTTGTGACAAAGTTTAGAACTACTATTAGAGGATCTGCTTGATCTATAAGTAGCAGAATACCCATGTCGCCTCTTTTTTTATCAACTGTGCCGCGGTTCCGCGTAACTATGGTGCATTGATCGTAGCGAAGATTTGTATAAGAAACTACGTTTACTGGGACGCAGATCAACGTAACTGCGTCCTAGTGATCGCATCCTACTATCCGTTGTAAGTATAAATGACCAATTATAAATTATTCCTCCTTATTTGCAATTGGCTACACTCGAACAATAAAACTTACCCTGGTCGAATAAGCACGGTCGTAAACGACCGTATCACGACAGAGAGAGTCATAGTCGTAATACGGAGCCAGGTAATACGGTAAAATACGGTCGTATACATTCGTTTGCAATTGTATACGGACCGTATTTATCCGTATATGAACTCCGTAAAGCTCGACCTGAGTAGTCACAGAAAATCAGTTTGAATAGCAGTGTTCGTCACACTTTCGTTCAAAAGTCATCCCACTATAAGCAGTAGGATGCATATTTTTTATCTTTTTAGTTTTTCAATTTCTTCTAATTAAATTCTTTTTCTTTTTTATTAAATTCTTTCAAATTTTTCTAATCAAATTTTTTTCTTCTATTTATTAAATTTTTAAAAATTGTTTTAGATGTTAATTTTTTTAATTTTTCTAGATATTTATTTTAATTTTCCTTAAGTCTTAAAATTAACATGCTTTTTAACTTTTAATTTAGTAGATTTTAAAATTTTTTTGATTGTGAAAATTTTTAATTTAAATTGTTCTTTATTTTTCATAAAAATTTTAATTTCATAGTATTAAGTTTTTTATTTTGTGTGCAAAAGAATTTTTAAACAATAAAATACAAATAAAATGAAAACCTAATCTATGTCATCTTTTGTACCAATTGCGACGCTACGGTGACCCATAATTGCGAAAAACTTGGACGCAGTTATGCGCAACTGTGATTTTTTCGCCGTAACTACGCGTAACTGCGCCACAGTTTCATCGTAATGAAACACATGGGTATTATTCTGTGAATCAGATTCATTACTTATACGGATAGGTCTCACGAAAGACTAAATAAGATTGTAAGAACTTTGAGCGAGAAGGCAAATTCATGTTTCGATCAAATTAATCTTTCGATTAATTTGCCAACAAAGACAATCGGTGATCTTACTGTTAATCATATTAAACTTACTTCTGTCGTTTTGAACACGACTTGCAATATGTTTTAATATCCGTGTGGTATAATCTTTAATATAATTTTTGCGTCTGTCATCTTGTTGCGACAGTGCAGAATTGCTGCTGAATCGAAGCCATGAGAACATAGAACCATACTCATATTGTTTTTTCAATGGTTCTTGCGATTGATCATAAGAAAGTAGTCTTCTAATAGTTGCAATTGGGGCACAATCATCGGCCTGTTTCCCAAATCCTTGGCAAATTGACGACAATAATGTTTCAACGGATTTATAGGCTTCGCGTGCAGCTGTTGTCAATTGCACTTTCCAGAGTTTCGAGTCTTCATCATGATCAATGCTTTCTATTTTAAATAAAGTACCCATATCGAATAGAATTTCGTCTTCCTCTTGAAATTTACTGATACGTGACACATCTGCATAAATAACAGGTGAATTTACGGCGTCAATATTTATCTCGAACAACACGTGACAACGTGAATCATTCACTAGATCACAATTTTTGTTCGCATACACTAGAGCAATATTGAGCGTTCGAGTTGTTGATAAAAACCCGTTCATCGAAATCAATGAACCCAGAGAAGTGTCTCGTATTCGTTGAATATCTTTTATTGACATTAACTCACCGCGATAAACTGTCAGATTACTTCTCTGTTGCAAATTTAGATAGCAATATCTTAGTTGTTGTCGTATATCTCGAATAAGAAAGGTCATACAACGTAATTTAATTTCATCGAATGATCGAACAGCTCGATTGACTATTTTATGAACGAATGAATCACGCGTATACCATTCAATCGCATCGGATGCCGTGTAGGTTAATTCGAATTCTTTAATATTTTTTAATTCTAATTGGTTTCTACTGTAATGAGTGCGACATAATTCCAACATTTCTTGTTTACTTTCATTACATACTTCAAATTCTACATACTTCGTTAAGATATAATTAGCCAGGAAAAGAGCTGTTAAACGAGATAATTGCTTGCCAGATTTATCATCGTTACGCCATATATAACAATGTGTCTGATAATTAACATCAATCCAAAAGTGAACACGTCGGACAAGTTCTTCTTCAGTATTAATACAAGCTAATACTTTTGGATATTCATCGCTGATCAGATAAGCATACTTTTCAGGTGATGCACAGAAAATAAGAATAGAATCAATTTTTGATAAGGAATGCATCGATTGAAGACATTGCGCAGCACATGTTCCTGATACAATGACGAGGGTCATTTCGTGACATGTATAAAGTCTACTAAGACACAAATAAATATCATTGAACAGTTCAACATGGTCATTCAGTTGAAGTAATAATAATTTAGTGCGCTCATCGTCTGGATCTAATTTAGTATCTAGCCAAAAAATGTTTGCATCATGATGATGTGACACTTTCGTTGTCAAGTTGGTAAACCGCTTCAGGGCTTTAGTTGGTAAACAAAAAACAATTCTTTTAAATGATAATAAATAAAATTTGTTTGAGGAACACAGTACGACTCTCAAACTCAGATATTGAAATGCTTAAATCTGTATATCTGATAAACATATATCATTTAGTTTTATTCGGTTTTCCTTTATCGACAACAACAATATGCAAATATAATATTTCTACAAATCAATCATAAAGCAGTACCACATGGACAACCCATATCGTAAATACCGGATAATTTTTAGCGGTAAACCACGGTATACCATGTAAATTGCGGTGATGGGAGTCGGTAACCGCACAGATAAAACTGCGGTAAACCGCCGATTTCCTTCCGGTTTTCATTACATGCACTGGATGACGCAAATAAATTACAAAGTAATTCAAAATAAATGAATTATGTAATAATTCTCTGTCAAATATTTCCTATTAATGTTGGTGTCAGAGTCTATCAGGGTCTACCAGGGTGTGGATGTGAGGAAGAAGATTAAGAGCGGCGGCACACACACATACATCATACACGATAGTGTGGGTGTCCAGAAGGGTACACACAGCGAGAGCACACACATCATTGTTCAAATATTTTTAGGACCTTAGTAGACTCTGATAGGCTCTGACACCAACATTAATAGAAAATATTTGATAGAGAATTAGTATATAATTCAGTTATTTTGAATTACTTTGTAATTCATTTGCGTCATGAAGTCATCACATGGGAACTAGGTCAAAAAATCGACAGTTTGATAATAAGAAATTTTCAAAATGCTATTTAAAGTCTTTTATAAAAGAAACAACAGTATTTTGTGTATAATCCTGGCTGAAGGAAAGAGTGTATACTTGCATATGCTCAGGTCTAATAAGCACGGTCGTATACGGGTCGTATTTATCCGTATACGGACTCCGTAAAGCTCGACCTCGGTGGATGATTCTATGAGTCACTGGATGGTGATTATAGTAACTACTTGGGAGAAAACTCACATAGACGTTTCCGAAATCATAACTTCAAAACAATGAAAAGATGCTCTAAGCTAGATTGAATTAAATCAGCCCAACGTCTTTGCACGAGTCTTCTCATCCCCCTGGCATAATCTAACTGAATAATTGAAAGATCTCTTCCAGCTCTTCAGTTTGATAAAGAAACGTTCGACTATTTCCTTCGTTAATCATGTCATTCCTGTCATTCGTACACTAACTGTTGAACACAATGAGTAAATTTAGTTTGAGTCTGCAGTAGAATTTCATTGGAATTGGGATTTAAAAAGTACAAACTAAGAATCATAAAAAGATGTATGCGAATTGAATATGTTCGAAGTGTTGAAAACTCATTTTGATTTGAACTTACAAGATAAACATCTGAATTTATTGACAGTTTTTAGGCCAGCAGTTAGCACATTTGATGAAGTACCAAAAACATCTCGATTGCCATGTAAGACCATGTTATTATTATGGATGTTTCTACTGGATATTATGACAGTATCCTTCGTGTCGGTATCGTCTATCATACTGAGAAAATTGATTTGTGAAGAGATTTGCTCTTCGATGAAATAATTTTCATTTATGTTCGACATAGCAATATTTTAGTTGGAAAAAACAGTTATAGTTGGAAAAACTTGTTAATAGCAACAACGACTGTGATCATAGTAAGAGAAAGGAAGTAAAATGCATTTTGCTTGATAAGGTGTATATTTGACACATTTTCTAAGTTGGAAATTTACGAAATATGACATATATCGCTATGAGTTGAAAGTTGAAATTTTCTATTTTCAACTGAATTCAAGTTTCAAGTTTGACACTACTGTCTAACTTATAACTATTAGTAATATGAATCATGGTCAACTCTAAATAAATATTCGATTTTACTTTCTTTATTAGCTGTTATAAAACAATGCATGAGTTATAAACGTATATCGGTCATGAAAAGAATAATAACTAAGCAAATGAACAAAAATCAGATATTTCGTCAATGTGATTCTGTTCGAAAAGCAATCTGCCCAGGCCACTCACGTTGACCAGGATCCTATCGAACTGATAAAATACCGGCTGGCTTCTGTCGATAGATGTCGGAATCGTTACTCCTGGATTTTGACTCTCAGAAACCATCGGATTCTGAATGAATCCACAGCCAATTCTATGAGATCTTGTCGAATTCCAATAAAATCCAGACCGAAATTAGGGAGCAAGAAGTTTTTGACCTAGGTGATTCACACATAATCTACTAGTTTGATTATAGTTTGAATGTAGTTTATTTGAGAAATTGACGGATCATGAACTCATGATATAGTTTAACATACGATTTCCTAGATCATTATTCTAATAAACATATCGAAATATTTTCTTTAATACTACATTGTAAAATCTCAGCAGAAGAAAAAGCCAATTGTAATTAAAGCGAATAAGAACAAGGAATATTCATCATACTGTTGACCATGATAATCGAACACCGAAATTAACTTTAAATTTTAAGTTTGAATTGATAAAAAAGTGGAGACCCAACACGCTGCAGTATAATTCATAATTAAAAACAAGAAATCCAGACGACTAAAAGTATACAATATTTTAATTCGTAAGCGCAAACTGAAAGATTATGCTTAGTAAAAGCATGTGGATATAGCGAAACAAAGAATAATTAAAGAGTTTTATTTGTGTGAGAACAAATACAAAACAGAACAAAGAGAAATAACAAGAGTAATTAACAGTCTTGGTTGTCATAAAAGTAGTTCTAGAAAATCTATCTTGAAATTATGCCAATAATAAATTATTTTACTTTTACAGAAATATGGTTTAACAAATACACACAATTATTCGGACATTCTATGTGGCATTATCACAATCTGCTTTGGTATGTCTTTCCTATTTGTATTCTTCACAGTATCATATGTGGTCATGTATTGTACATGCAATTATATTTTTATTAAATAGTTCGCAGAGGACAACACCTAGGTAACTTCTATCATGAATAAAATATTTTCTTTCTATTTTGTCAAAATTATGTTATGCGAAATATTTTCTTGTTACGAGTTCTTGATAAGCGAATCTTCGTCCATGTTTTTTGAATTCATGATCTTTTATTGATTGAAAAACAAAAATTTTTACATTGTAGAAAACTATCAATAAGGATTACGGAGTCTGACAGCTCCAGAGGATAATAGAAAAAGACATTCATACAATTAAATGTTGAGCTCATGAAAAGACAACATCTGATTCAAACATTCTTACTACTGACGAGGGAACATCACCAACTGTTCAATTGTTTGAGCATTGAAATTATGCGCATTATATAGTACTCAAAGACTTCTGGCTATTGTGAAAAACGTTTGGGCAGTTAGCTTATGCTCATGAAAATATTTTATTTTTGAGATTTGGTTTTAAAAAACGCCATGGTTTCACCTCAGGAATATTGAAAAAATTGATGTTCTAATTCTCACTCGAAACTTTATTTCAGAACAGGCCAGAGCAAGAATAGTATTTTACTGACGTTTCACATATTTTGGTTTATTCGTTTCATCAAATGTGATGCTCTATTTGAACATGTGAATTATATATTTTCACAATAGCTGTATCTGCTGATAGGAATAATAGCAAAATCCGATACGTTGAGACCTATTTTGGAATAACGTTTCGAGTGGAATTTCGAAAATCAATTTTTTCGGATTAGACACGTTCAGAGAATATCCCCGGAAACTCGATTATGTGCTAGGGAACCAAACTTAGCAGATATTAGAGATATAGAGGTATAGAGGGTCTTGGTGGATGGGG
>OENM01002836.1:0-13798 GCA_900239745.1 Rotaria magnacalcarata
GGTTTTCGAAAATCTTAAAATTTATGAAAAATCCCTAAAAATCGTTCATCATTCTGGCCTTCAGAAGAGAACGGTGAGAGATATCGAAATGATCTCGACGGATCCCGATTCAGCATTGAAAACTTATATAAAAAAGTGTCTTTCCAATATCAGGAGGGCCTTCTGAAGGGTTTTCAGAAATCTTATTTTTTGAGAAAAATCCTTAAAAATCGTTCATGATTCTGGCCTTCAGAAGCGAACGGTACGACATATCGAAATGATCTCGACGGAATCTGATTCAGCATTGAAAGCTGATATAAAATAATGATTTTCCAGCACCCAGAGGGCTTTCAAAAGGGTTTTCAAAAATCTTATTTTTTGCGAAAAAGCGCTAAAAATCGTTTACGATTCTGGCCTGCAAAAGCGAACGGTGCGAGATATCGAAATGATCTCGACGGATCCTGATTCGGCATTGAAAACTGATAAAAAATTATGTCTTTTCAGCATCCGAATAGTTTCTAAAAGGGTTTTCAGAAATCTTGAATTTCAAGAAAAATAGTTGAAAATCTCTGATAAATTCTGGCTTTTAAAAGAGAACGGCACTTGATATCGAGACGATCTCGACGGATCCTGATTCAGCATTGAAAACTGATATAAAATAATGCCTTTGCAGGATCCACAGAGGTTCCGAAAGGTTTTCGGAAATCTTGAATTTCAAGAAAAATATCTGAAAAACTCTTATAAATTCTGGCTTTTAAAAGAGAACGGTAATAGATATCGAGAAGATCTCGACTGATCCTGATTCAGCATTGAATGCTATGGTGTGTGGGTTCGGCTAGCTACCATAATCTTAAGATTTCATTGGAACAACCGAAATCATCAGATGGCAAATAAATCTATTGAGTAAAAATTCAAAGATTCCATCATAAAACTGACATATACTAGTTAAAAAAGTAAATATATGTTGAAGAATTCAATTCCTAATTTGTAAAGAAATAAATAAATTTTAAGGAAAACGGAGATCGACACGACACGTTTCGTCCTTTGTCAAGGGACTCATCAGGTATCTTCGAACTTCTATTATTATATAAAGTAGAAACTCATTCAAATATAAAAATTCGAAGAGGTTAAAACTTAAACATAATAATAAAAAAGACAATTTATAATTAAAAGTTTTTAGGAAAATCGAGATCGTCTAGCATACCACGATTCTGAATTTGACTATTGCTTAGGTAGTCATCATCAGATGGTTTTGACTCTTCTATAGTTATTCAAATGATTTTAAATAAATGAAATTCAAAGAAAGTGTATTAATCTATGCAGAACACTGAATTAAATTCAATAGTCTTGTAGCCATTACGACGAGTTTCGATCTTTCTTAACTCGATGTTGATTACTATTTATTCAAGAAAATTCAAATCAATACGAGATAATCTATACTATTCTACTACAAATTGATTCTTAAATGTATATTATTTAAAATTTTCCAGATGAGAACAATTGTACGACTGATTTTCACATTATAAGATTTTGTATTAGATTTGTGTACAATATGGTAGTATATAAATCGGAAACTATGAAAATCAATGTAGAAAAACTTCAATGAGCAGTTGATTGCAATAAAAAGTGAAAATTTGAATAATTTATCATAGATTAAATGACAAAGGCCATTCTACGAAAGTGATCTTTGATTACTTCGAGACAATGTCTTAATTTTAAGATTCATTAATAACTTATATTCAGCGTTTTCAAATCGAATAATATTGGGATCTTCCATCGAAAACGATTTTTTTGTTGAACCAATGTATAAACGAGTACACAGAAGTAAATTTGCTTATTAAATAGTTCAAAGTACTAAAATACTTAATGATAGGATACTATTTTATTTCAATATCACCATTATCACTATTACTATTAATATCTAATCATGAATTACTTGCTTCTTCTTACAAGAGTATAATCTTGAATAAATCGATATAGTAGTATATATAACGAATTCTTTAAGATATACGATTTTAATGATTCCTTTCTTATTATATTAAAAATTATATATAAACAAAACACATCAAAAGTAGACATCTTAAATCATAAACATACGTGTGAATAGTAATCAAAATACTTCGAATGTACTAAATATATAGTCAAACAATAGCTTCTTAAATTAAATGAATAGCAATTTGATGAGCTATCTTGAATAAAATATTAAGATTCGTTTCAACTTGATCTAAATTTAATATCTTAACGTCGCTTTCATTTATATACTATATTAGTCATGGATATATCGATCCGTTTTATTCAAAGAATTATTCCATTGATTCTTTGAGAGTAAAAGTGTACATCCTCATTTGATCTAGAAAATATATAAAACATTAGCTTCAATCATCAATAACCATTGTGCTGAGTAATATATTTTAGTCTATTTCTATATCTCTCAAAACAAGACCAGTCAAATATAGCTCTAGTATCCGTTTGTAGTATTAGAAAATGAAAATTAATCTATTCTGACTAATTCCACAATCACGAAAAAATATATATTTAATTGAACGATGCTAACACACTACCATATGAGTTACCTTCACTAAAAAGTAAGAGACTCCTAATATCGATGTCTCTTTCAACCTATTAAAATTTTAAAAAGTGAATACATCAAAGGTATCCATTGATGAACTACCATCCTAGATAATTGCATAAAGGAACTTGTAATAGCTTTTTTTAATAATATATTCGTACTCCACAACCACACCAATATCGGCAGACAAGATGCTTCAATTATAATTCCCAATATTTGAGAAATTAAAATCAAAAATACTCGTATCGTTGAAATCAGACACGAACTGATTATTCAATTGCATCATACATTGCACCATCTGGTAATACTCACAGGTCTACAATCAAAAAATGAAAAGAAACTTTCAATTTCACGAAAAAAGCATTGAAAATCAAAATATCGTTCACTTTACGGGGTGCCATCCAATATAAATCCAAAATTAACACATAGAACTCTTCCTATACATGAGCAAGAACATCCCAGAGAACAACGTAACCGAAAATCTTTTAATTCAGAAGTAAACAAAACCCTAAGTCACAGAACTTCGGGCGAATAAGAGCAAAAACTTCATAAACATCAGAAAAAAAACAACCAGCGGTCACCTGTACCAATCTCAATAAAAAATACGCAACTCAAACATATTTAAAACCCAAACATAACCCCCAAGCATTACAATAATCATATTCGAAAAAGCAGAAAAAAAAATTTCATATCATCACGTGCCTATTGCATGACACATTCGAAAAAACAAAGTGGAAAAACCCTTTTACCGGCTCAACTAAGATAGCTATCAAAAACTTTACGCTTACTAAACCTCCTATTTTTTATCCTCTATAGAATCACACTTGAACGAACCTCGCAGCTATTAAAATGGCGATAGGTCATCGAGTACTCTCAAAAAAAAAGAAGTACTCGTCGAATATACGATGTCAAAAATTCTACGTATTGCTAGATATTAGACTCTGATAGGATAGCTGTTCATTCGTCGAACTATATATTTGAAAAAAAATGAAATTCGACTGAATTTTGATTCTTGTCTGGTTGTATTTCCATCATCTATGGTTGAAATATGATCAATCTTGATGGTGTAGTTGAATTGAGAAAAACTTCCATATTAAGAATCAAAAAATGATAATACCTTATTGACTGATAGGTCTCTCTCCTCTAATACTCGGACAGCCCTTCGGGCTGCCTCGCTCTCTTCTAGTTCTTCTTCATCTTCTGCGTTATATTTTTGAATAAATAAACCAAAAACATGTCTATCTTCATATGGGAGACATGACATAGTGTGGGTGCTTGGGAAAGGGAGTACAACTGCTCGAAAATCTCTAAATACGTCTATCTCAATACCCGTCTACCTGTGGGGGCATGGCAATGGGTGGGTAGCAGCCAAGACCAGTTTCGTCCCTGCTTAAGGGACTCTTAAGTTGGCAAATAATCACCATGATAAAAATAAATAAAAATATATAATAAATATATTTAAATTCAAAAAATCACAAGATTAAACTATACTGTTATATATTACAAAAATTTTTGACAAAATCAAAAATAATTCCATATATAATGATAGTATCCATATACAGTAGAAATTCAAAGTTTTTAAGAAAAATCGAGATCGACACGACGCGTTTCGTCTTTTCTCAAGGCACTCATCAGTATCTTGAAATACTATTATTATGTAAAGTAGAAACTGATTCAAATATATAGAAATAAATTCGATGAAGTTAAAACTTAAACATAATAATAAAAGCAACTTTTTTAAAGAAATTTCAAAGAATAAAATCAAAGGGAATCTCGATTGAACACATCACACGACCGGTTTCGTTCTTGCTTAGGGGACTCATCAGGTATGTTCTCAACCTATAATTACATAAGAGTTAAAAACTCTTCAGTATAAATCAGAAGAAGTTAAAAACAAAAACGTAATAACGAGAAAAACGTTGTAAGAAATATATATAGTTGGAATTCAAAGCATCACACGACCTGTTTCGAACTTGTGCAAGGGTCTTTTTGTATTAAACATCTCAAATAAATTACAAAAATAAATTTCATAATTCCATTCTATAATCTCCACGACTCGACTAGAGAAAGTTATTCAGCTATGGATTCAAAAAAATTGCCAAGGTGTTCAGAAAGGACGAAAAGTTACATTTTTTAAAATCTATATTCAAATCATGAAAGCAAGTTCGATGACTCGCTCTTCCTAGAGCGAGAAAGCTTTTATGAAAAATTCTCAGCTATCTGGTTTCTGTTCGTTCACCGTACATGTGAAGTTATGTGCAATAATACATATTTCAATACTATGATTCGAGTTTGAAATATTGGTTGCGTTCTTTCTTAGTACGCTTTTTAGAGGATCAATTTAAAGCTTTCGAAGAATACTTTCATGCGTAATTGGAAAGAATAGAAGGAAAGAAAAAAAAATTTATTGAACTTTTTCTCTTATATTACCCTTATACTTGTTTATGTTACGGGATGTTAGAGTTGCGTTTGAAATGGGGACTGAAACGAATTTTTTGGTAAAGAATGAAGTATGAAAAAAAATCACTCGACATGAGAGGTTTTGTTTAAACTTCAGGTTAATTGATTCATATGAGAAAAAGTCTACCTTTATATTTGACGATTCTCTTTCACTCACAATAGCATTTTCATTGTAGTTCAAACTCTCGACAGTTTCAATAGCAGGTATGTAAGAAATTCGAATACTACATCTTTGGCTAATATAACAAAGTTAATGCCATGAAATACATTGATAAAAGTATGTTTTTCAGTCGATGAGATGCCTTCAGTTTCTAGTCAAATCGTACTTCAATGGATTTTCTGTCTCTAAGCAGCAAGACCATGTCTTTTGGTGGTATAAACTTCTTTTTTTTTGTTTACCAGTAAAACTTTCAGGGACTATATGACGAAAAGAGATAGAATGTCTTGATTAGTCATAATTGTATTTTATTGTAGATAGATACTTTTTAGCTTATTGCATAATTTAGGACTGGAGGAATGACTGAAATTTTCGCTTTTACTCGACTTTTGAATTTGATTTGGATAAGAAAATGATTAACCGGGATATCTCATGAAGTAATATGACTCGATCAATCAAAGGTAGTCGTTTATCGACGAAAGACATAAGAAAATGATGACTAATCGGCATTGATAATTAGTCTCTTTATATGAGTTATGGATAGTAGTATTGGATAGTATTAATAAAATTTAATTTCAGAGAATATTAATATCAGAAAGTGTTGTGTAGTAGTCATGAAAACAGAGGTTTTTTTCCAACGTAATTTAACGAAAACATACGAATTCATACAAAATTGAATTCAAGAGAACAGTGACAGGAAGAGTAAAAGTACACGAAGTACAAGAACAAATACTTTTACTTCATAAAGTTACTTTGTACTTCTACTTCTATACTGTCTACCCGAGTAAATAAAGATTAAGTATTTCACACTGACTTTTCAAATATTGAGTAAATATCATATAAAAATAGTATTTTTTTCATTAGAAAATTGTTTTAGATCGAATGTGCTTTAATGAATTTGTGAATGTGTTTACAACAAAAGGATTCTTCAACTACAATTCAAGATAAATATCATTAGTTCAACGTGTAGCTATTCTGATTCAGTTCTCTAAAACGACTGAATGGCAGGAAAAAACTGGAAACAATATTTTGATTTCTGTGCTATTGAGAAAAATCGAACGAATGGACTCTGTAAATTGTGTCGTCGTAATTATAAAGATAAAAGTGGGGTATTCAGCAATTTTTTAAAGCATTTAAAACGACAACATCCATTGGAATATAATCAAGTGTTCAATAACGAACATGAATATTTCACTGAAGATAGAAATGGAATTGAAGATGGTCATGAACCCATTGATTTGACAAATATAAAAGAGAAAGAGAATCGAATTATTCTATCTATTACAAAAAATTTGATCATTCGATGCAATTTACCATTAAATTTGGTTGAAAAACCTGCTTTTCGTGATTTCATGAAAGAATGTAACTTAAAATATCGACCTGTTTCGACGAAAAGATTGAAACATGATGTTATTCCTTCATTAACGAGTACAGTCTTAACGCGTATCCATGAAAAATTGATCACTGCTGATCATGTCACATTAACTGTGGATGTTTGGTCGGATCGACGCTGCCGATCTTTCATTGGTATTACTTGTCATTTTATAGATCAGAAAATGAGTACACAAGCATATTTAATTGATTTTTTTCGATTTAAATCTCCTCATACCAGTGAAAATATTCAACAGATGACCGATGAAGTACTCGAACGATTTAATATTAAGAAGAAAGTATTTAGAATAGTTACGGACAATGCATCATCGATGATTAAAGCGTACAAGTTTGGCTTGTCTATTGATACTGAAAATGTTGAAATTGACGAGAAAAATCAATTTGTCATAGAGAATGATTTGATGATTGAAGATTTTGAAGGTAAGTTAGTCTTCTGTAAGAAAACATGGCGCATTGATCAGCATATGCTTCAATCTGTCTGTCATGAATCTTTTCTGTTTAAGCACGATGAGTTGAATTTTTTCTAGACATCATATTTTTTCATTTTTCTTTTGTTCTGTTATAGAACATTTTGAACCGGACAATCTACAAATGGTGAATATGAGTAGTAGTGATTTTGACGAATATGAAGATTCATCATCGGTACGATTATCTTGTTTCGCGCATACTCTACAACTATGTATACGTGACGGACTGAAGAATGTACCTTATATTTCTAAAGTACTTGGAAAATGCCAAATATTAGGGAAGTGTTCTAATCAATCGTCGAAAATTGCTAATGCATTGGAAGAATTAAATAAGCATATCAGTAAAATGAATATAACACGATGGAATAGTGAATATATGTTGATGAAATCGATTTTATCCATTGGGAAAAATGATCTCGACTCGATTGTAAAGTTAACGGACAATCCAGTTACTTTTTTAAATAATGATTTTATGGTTCTAGAAGAAGTTGTCGATATCTTAGAACCCTTTTATGATATTTCGATCAAATGTCAATCGGATACCATTGTTACTGTTAGTATAGTTGTACCCGCTATTGTACACTGTATCACCCATTTATTGGAAATAAGAAAAAAACTTTCGTTTTGTACTAAGCTTGTTGAACAACTTCATGTATCGATTGACAAGCGTTTCTCTGGAATTATACATCGATTGAATCTAATAAATGTAGAACGAAATGAGCCGTTCAATGATCCTCTTTATTTTATGGCTACGATTTTGGATCCATCATTCAAATTCTATTGGCTTCGTGATCTTAATTTACCTATCAATAATGAAAATCGATTAAAACAAAACATAATTCAACTGATTGTTGATGAAATCAGTCAAGATTCAACCTTACCATCACCAAAAGCTACATCAGAAGCTGTATCGGTTCTATTAACGACATCGAAATTGAAAAAGAAGTTATTTGTATACAATGAATATGACGAGAAATCCAACGACACAATGGTATCCGATCCTGTTGCTGAAATAGACAGCTATCTAAATGATCCGATAAGAACAAGATTTTCAGATTACTGGTCAACTTCTCGATTGACTTCTTTAAAGAAGCTAGTGAAGCGTATTTTCTCCGTTCAAGCGTCATCTGCACCAGTAGAAAGAGTATTTTCACATGCGGGTCTGATACTTTCATCGCGACGAACTAATATGAGCGAGCAGTTATTCAAAGATTTAGTATTCTTGAAAGTAAATCAAAGTTTATTGTAAACTAAATAATAGATTCTCCTAATTTTTGATACACGCACATCCATATGCCGCAATACATAGTTCCTTATTTGGTTTGTTTTTATAGATAAGATTCTCATTATCGTTTCCCCTAGGTATGTTTTTATGTTTTTTTTAATGATAATGAACAAAAAGTAGTATTGTAACAACACCTAATAAAAAGAAATTTATTTTCACATTACTGATTATCATGATATTCATATTAAATTAGTTAACGATTGTATAGACATTTTTCCACAGTGAAACTGATGAAACCGTATCTATACTTTATTGAATTGAAAGTTTCGCAGTCTATTCAATGTAATTGTACTCTGACTGTAAAAATTTACTTTGTACTTGAAATTTTCATACAGAAGAGTACAAAAGTATCAAGTATTGTACTGGCCATCCAGTCACTGTAAGAAAATGTCAATAGAATTTTTTTTGTTTTCTTTAATACTACTTCCAGACGTTTGTATTATTCTTCAATCACATCAAAAGGAGTGTTTTAAATTTTCATTTTTCTTGAAAAAATAATATTTGCCAGAAGGGAAAGATCTCACGAAAGTATTGAATTAAAAAGTGAGAAAATATTACCAACTAGGCAACTATTGCAGTGAGCAGAGAAATCATACAAAATACACATATTCTTCTTGGGAGCCCGACACAGAACACTATGACGCATTTCGAAGCTTCCACAAATATTTATTCTACATTATTGTTACATAGGCTTTTACGCAAAATAAAATTTACTAAAGTTGAAAAAGTTCAAAGTATAGAAATTCATTTCTTAATATATTCTCATATAATCACAAAATATTACAGCAAAAAAGTGTCTGAAGTATTCCAATTAAATGAAGTTTTTTAAATCCGATCCCATAAAGCAGACAGTGGCATAGAAGTCAGTCTACCAAAACAGAATTGAATATTCCCATTATGGTTCGAACACTCTAGCCGATTTGTTAAATACCAATAGAAGTATAACGACTCTGCAAATTCATTAGAGTGTGGTTAGATTAAGCTTTTGTACAGTACCATTGATGTCATCAAGAAAAACATTTCACTTTTTTTATACGCGTATTAAAATAAGTTACATATGTGCCAATAGACATTGTCATGAAAAAGAATATATCAATCATGGATGATATTATCCTTTAGGATGTCACACTTGATTTATATGACGCTAGTGTGATGTAAATGCAAAAAATAGAGACAGACTAGATGTTGGAATAGTGAAGATAACACGGATTGTATACGGAATATATATGTAACACTATTCTCTCAGTTTGTTCATTTTTATCACAATTAGGTGAAATAAAATAAAATAAATGCTGTAGCCGTAACATCATAATTCTATCTTCATTTATGTTATAATTCTGATGAGATGAAATCATCCTACAAAGAGGAAAAGATTCTAATAATCATCATTTTTTTTAATCCTCTGAAAGCTGGTTTGATATCAGATTCAATGAATCAACTAAAAGATATCTATTAGCAATGAAATCATTCGCTCTAATGAAAGTAGATAGTAGCATGGTCTGAAAACCATCTGAACATTTTCTGTCATGCTTTCTTATAAAATCGATAACATACTCGTACAGGTCATTTCTTTCTTTCTTAAAAATGAAAAAGATAGTAATTCACATCAACGATTTCTCATCGATTAAAGAAAAGTAAAATATAGTCTTTTACAAAAAATGATGTTTAACTGAATATGAAACTATTAATAATAGATCAGCATTCCTTTCTCTTGGATGATAGAAGAAAGTTCATTTTATGTTTTTAAAAAACTCACTGATCGACACTTCTTATTGGCTAGCTTCGTGTTTCTATGCGAGCAGTCGCTCATTTTATGAAAAAATATAGTATAAAAAACTATAAATTTGAATTCTAATAAGTGCATTCAATGAAAATAAGACTTACTTTAACTTTTCCCTAAGCTTCAGATTACGAAAACCTGGGTTCAGAAATGACAACAGCGGTGAAAACTAAAGGATATCCTGATGTTCATAGCATAGAAAATTGGAAATACACTACTACAAATAACATCAAAAACTTTAAAGATAAAGATGAAGCTAAACGTTTTATCTCGGGCACCGGTAGAATATGGAAACTGGATACCTATGCGAATGGCGAGCTATTTATCACAAACCTTTTGAAATCAATTGATGAATTGCATGGAATTAGCACTAATGGGTTTGAATATACCGACGATAAAGGCGATACGTGTTATATTTTGTTTTTAATACAGCTGTCACCTGATGGAAGATCGGTACAGATCAGTCACACACAACATAAACTAACAAGATCGGGAGCACGTAGAAATGCAAGTGACAATGTCCAAATCGAAGAATCTAATGCTAAACAATGGTTGATGCAAAGAGCATGCGACGAATTACGTTTACCTGAAAAGACAACGAAAGCGTTAATGAACCCTAATTGTAATGCTAATGAACATCGTCCTGGAAAATACACTTCTAGTGAACGTAAACTATCTACCAGTGAAGTAAATCGTATGACAGATATGACTGAGACGCCCCGATACTTTGGTGAACATCAGTATTCTATTATGCACAAAAATAGACATGGAAAACAATTTTTCTATGGTAAACAGGAAGTGACGACTTTTTGCAAACATATTGAACATTCTGAAGAATTTTTACAATATTTGACGGAACAGATTCAAAATGTAAATCAATCGAAAGAATTAGTGTATGAAGTTCAATTTTCCAGTCAAGAGTTTTATATATTAAAAATTGTTGTGATGCCCGAGAAAGACATCGTTCATATGTTTATGCGTCTTGAAACTGGTTCTATGTGATCGTCGAAATAACAAGAAGGTCTAGAAATTATGTAAACTGTTTAGCTTATTAGTGTTTGTCCATGTCTCAATCATACGTCATAGGAAATCATAAAAGCTCTTATTCTCTGACGTTTAAAATTAATAAAACAAGATATATATATATATCTATAAGAAATTGTATTTTCTTCTTTGAATTTATTTAAATCATAATAAGCAAAATGCGTCTAGCTCATTTTTAGATGTCAAACGAGCTTCGTGTAAAACGCTCAAACGTTACCAAAGTCGAACAACATTTGGCTACAAGATCTTTGCAGAAGAATCATAGTAGTGTGAACAGTTCGAAAATATTGAATACGATTTCTGATGGCGAAAGATACATTAAAGGTTTAAAACGTGTGCTAAAACTTAATGATATAGCTGGTATCGATGAGTTCATAGATACGCTATGTTTCAACATCCAGTTTGATGGTGCATCTGCAACAGAATTCAAGCAAATTGAATTTAAAGCTTTCGGAAAAACTGGAAGTGCAACCTATATATTAGTAGCAACCAATGTTAATACAGACCAAAGAGTAACAGTATGCTATTCATATCATGCAATCACTGAAACGATTTTGGAGAATCGTGTTTATTCAACCGCGGCATCAGATATATTTCTCGATTGGCTAAGAGCAAAATCCTGCGAAAGTTTACAAGCAATGTTGCCCCGTGATGTAGCGCCACAGCTCATTTACGAATAAAGAAACCAATTATTCTCTGTTTAATGCTTTGCTTAGTTCATCACAACTTACATGAAATTAATACCTGACAGCTGTCATCAAAAAATATTATGCGCTTAAATATTAGATAAAAACAACTATGTATCATTTTTTGAAAAGAAGGGTGTGTAATAGCTACCAAGACGCGTTTCGTCCCTGCTAAAGGACTCATCAGTTGGCTTAATCTATTGGAGTTTCAAATAATAAAATTTAAAACTAAAATAGAAAAATTCAATTCAATGTTATAAAGAAAATTTTAACTAAAATAAATAGATAAAATTCAAATTATAGGGTGTGAAAGAAGCTGCCATGACCGGTTTCGATCTTGCTTAAGGATCTCATCAGATGGCTTAATCTATTCAAGTTTTAAATAATAAAATTCAAAACTAAAATAGGAAAATGAAATTCAATGTTATAAATATAATTTTAAATAAATAATATATAAAAAACTAAATTTATAATCGAATTAAATTTTTTTGGCAGTAGTGTGAAGAAGCTGCCATGACCGGTTTCGATCTTGCTTAAGGATCTCATCAGATGGCTTAATCTATTCAAGTTTTAAATAATAAAATTCAAAACTAAAATAGGAAAATTAAATTCAATGTTATAAATATAATTTTAAATAAATGAATATATAAAAAACTAAATTTATAATAGAATTAAAATTTTTTGGCAGTAGTGTGAAAGAAGCTGCCATGACCGGTTTCGATCTTGCTTAAGGATCTCATCAGATGGCTTAATCTATTCAAGTTTTAAATAATAAAATTCAAAACTAAAATAGGAAAATTAAATTCAATGTTATAAATATAATTTTAAATAAATAATATATAAAAAACTAAAATTTATAATCGAATAAAATTTTTTGGCAGTAGTGTGAAGAAGCTGCCATGACCGGTTTCGATCTTGCTTAAGGATCTCATCAGATGGCTTAATCTATTCAAGTTTTAAATAATAAAATTCAAAACTAAAATAGGAAAATGAAATTCAATGTTATAAATATAATTTTAAATAAATAATATATAAAAAACTAAATTTATAATCGAATTAAATTTTTTTGGCAGTAGTGTGAAGAAGCTGCCATGACCGGTTTCGATCTTGCTTAAGGATCTCATCAGATGGCTTAATCTATTCAAGTTTTAAATAATAAAATTCAAAACTAAAATAGGAAAATGAAATTCAATGTTATAAATATAATTTTAAATAAATAATATATAAAAAACTAAATTTATAATCGAATTAAATTTTTTTGGCAGTAGTGTGAAGAAGCTGCCATGACCGGTTTCGATCTTGCTTAAGGATCTCATCAGATGGCTTAATCTATTCAAGTTTTAAATAATAAAATTCAAAACTAAAATAGGAAAATTAAATTCAATGTTATAAATATAATTTTAAATAAATAATATATAAAAAACTAAAATTTATAATNAAATTTGATTATGGTTTCGAATTTGTCTTTATTCTTCAGGAGAAAGTTTGAATATATTGAATGATAGTCTTACTGAATTTTATAGGGCTCTCGTAATGAAGAAAATTTCTGGTGTAAGTTTCGATAGATTATATTGAATTCTCACTTTTTTTTTTATTGAATTTTCGGAAGGAGATTAAAGGAAATAATGACATGAATAGTTCGTTGAATTGACATTGTTCATGGATGGAGATGATTTTGATATTTGTTTCGTATTGTATTATTATTTTGTTGATTTTGCGGGTTTAGTCGTTGGTGGCTTTTTTTGCGGTTTTCATCTAGAATGAATAAAGCAGCGGGTACAATATAATATTTCAAAGACTGTTTTTTCTGTTTCATTTATCATACTTGCTTTAGATTTGTTTTTTAATATTTCCTGTTTTGGACGTTTTCGAATCAATTCTTTCATTGTGTTTTTGTGATTAGTGTTCCCAACTATCAGTTTCGTTTCCATTATTGGTGTATTGACGAATGTTTCTTGAAAGATTCGATGCAAGTCTCG
>OENM01002837.1:0-13795 GCA_900239745.1 Rotaria magnacalcarata
CCTTTGGCGGCTGCAGTTTCCACTAATCCAAATGGCATATCATAGTTGTTGTTTTGTGTTTTCTTCTGCAAATCATTGACGACGTTTAACATGCGATTTATCTGTTATTGGTAATCGAGATGTTCAATTTCTATTTATACAGTTCGTGCTAATTCCTAATAATTGCACTGTGCTGCCCAGAAGTAGTTCCGGACATAGCCGCTTTTGGTTGGTAAGATATGTCATCCTTCAATTTTTCATGAGTCATTATGAGTATTTGAGCGTTGGATAGTCTTTTTGGCGTTTCAAAGCAACGCTGTTAAATGTTGTTTATTTGGGTGTGGGTGTGTGGTGCCTATGCCAAAAAATTCGACGAAAGATCTGATTTTAATTGATCTTTTTCTGATTAATAATTCATTCCAATAGCACTACTATAAACAGATGTAATGGGACTTTTTGATTTTTATTAAATTCTACTCGGTTATTTGATTCTTAATCAATTTTAAATAGGGATGAGAATTAATTGTTATTGTTATAAATAGCCGAATGTCGTTCTTTTCTTGGAAAAAAACTGTCTCACCTCTCTGCATATTGTAATTGTACCTGTTATGTACGCTTATGCTTTCGAACGAATTTCCAACTGCTATAGTGCTGATTTATATGATATAACCAAGATAGACAGCGAGTTGAGTTTTCAGAAAAAAGTGAATTCTATTGTTATTATTAACAACAAGACAACAATAACTTCTCATCTCCAATTTTTAATACTGTGACTAAAACGTGCGTTTTTCTTTAGTTTTCACTTGCAAACTTCAGTTTCTTATTATTTTTCTGACTCGTCGGGCCCACAAATGGTAACGGTAGTAGTAATCCTATCCTCAATACATGCATATAGGAGAACAATTCATACTCATTCGTGCATGCTATAATGTCGATATCTTAGATTACAACCTATTAAAGTCGAAGAATCGATCATAATCGAATCAAGACTGAATAATCGGTCGATTTTAATCGATTAAAATGTAATAAAAATTAAAAAATTAAATTATAATCCAATTATAATAGTACCATTTTCATCAATTATTGATCTGCAAAAAAAATGGTGTGGGTCTCGATTTCTTCAATAACTACACCCACATTTGTTATATTGTAATATGTTCATATTTGTCCAATCGTCTGATATACTATTCATGCCTTATTCTTCCTCGTTGTATCATCAAGTTAAGTTATATTAGCTGATAACGATCCTATAATGACCGAAAATTTCCATTTTTTCCATTTTCTTGCAAACAAAACGTTGTCTAGATTTATATTTTTTCTATTGTTTCAAATCTTAGTTTTTCGGTTAGCCTTGGAAATTCTGGAACTTTCCAAGAAAACACAATATGCTGTTTTCAATAATGTCATATAGCTTGAAACTTCCAGAATGGCACAACAGGAATGATTGCGTAAACGCAGAGCGCAGTTCTTCATGATCATCACACTGCAGATTTTTTTGAAATTCTACTTTTTAGAAAATCGACGTTAAATAAGCTAAAGCATTTTCGAATTTTTATTATTCATTCGTCGAATTTTAAATATTCAGAAAATGCTTGATTTTCTAAATTATAGAAATTCAATTTGATTTTCAGAAAAATTCTTTTTCCAAAAAATTGAAAAATCAACAGTGACTTTTTAAAATGATTGAAATTTAATTACAATTTTATAGAAAATCAAGATAAATTCTACAAAAAGTAAAAAAACCAAAGCCACGTTCTACAAAATCATTGTTCATTTGTGTATATAATTTATAGTCGGCAGTGTTGTGCATTCATTATTTTCTCCGCCAGCTCTAGCGAGCAGATCAACTATATTTTTTCGAATTCACATGAGTCAGTCGATTTCACATGAACGAACACATAATATCCATTTATTTCTTATTCACGAAAAGAATATTGCAAATAAAAACTTTTCTCACTACAAAATAGATATTTATAATCATTTATTTTTGTGGAATTATACATGAACTCTGATACTATATTATTGCATTTAACATTGAGTATCGTATTTCAAGTGATTTTTTCCTGATCGAAATATTTACACATTTAGACTTTTTTTTCTTATAAAATTTTCCTCTCTTAATGGAATCCTAAAATTTTCGTTTATATCATTAATTTTTATCTATCATTAGTTTAGAATCATAGATCAGATTGCTGAAGACAATAACTAGTTGTTTCTCTTGAGGATAAAATCATATTATATTCTCTATACATTTGAAATTGAAAATGAAAATTGAATTTCCAATTTCTAGAAAATGCTATAATTACTAAATAAAATGCGAATTTCTAGAAAAGCCTATACGAACTCACATTCGCCCAGGACGATGTTTCCGGCCTCCGAAAATGAGCGGATNTAACTCTACAGAATTCTGATAGAATATTTGTAATAAAACAAGGAACAAATTCTAATTTTGTTCCTTCAATCATTCGATTCATTAATAAAATTCAACTTTGTCATTAAATGATTTTTTTTCTCATTTTCATTAGCGTCTATATATTTACTACTTACATTCTCTCTATAAAGATGATTCTCAGAAGTTTCTATCATTTTAAATATTATTCTCTTTCATAATAATCAATTTTTCGTACTTTCTTATCCCTAATAACGAAGTAAAAAGGTTTTATTTATTACTTATCAACAATAAGACATATATCATCTTTTTCTTTTTCTCTATTGATGAGTCATCACAAAAAGTGCCATTAATATTAAGACCCCTATATTTCATAAAAGATGGTGCTCTATTACAGATTCTAACTTATACAAATAGAAATAACATCTAAACATTTCATTTAACTGTTCTTCAATTTTTCATTAAAATTGAAATATCTTTCTATAAAAAATCATTGTCGTTATCGTCCACACTCTATTTGAGTTAAAAATATTCTTGAAATTTTCAGAGTTCTTTGAATTATTTTTATTTAGATATAAAATTCATTGATCTTTGGATCAGAATAAATATCTATTGCCACTTGATAATGATTCTTATTCTAATAGAATGAAAATAAATCAAAACAACAATTTTATTATGGTTATTCTTCATATCCACACCCACAAGGTATAGATTGATCTGTTTTTAATTGATACTTTTATTTCAAATGTCGATATGAAAAAAAATTTGTTTTTATTTTAGTTATAAATTACTGAAAATTTATATTTATGTTTAAATATAAATGATGAAATAAATTGTTATATTTCGAAATAAATATTAATTATGGCAAGCTTGATTCATTTTAAACAGAAATTACGAAGAACTTAATTTATCCATAAATCAAATAAAAAATTATTGTAAATAGACCCTCTTAGTGTTTACTAAAATCCATTGAGCCAGTCTATTAAAGAAAGAAATCTGTTCCTTGTATGAGTTTTGAAAAAATTTTATTTGAATTAAATAAAAATAGATTACAAAAAAGTTTAGAATTAGAAAATGGTAAAATGGTTAGATTAGTATTAAAGAAAAAAAGGAAGTATACTTTAGTGTCTTTTTTTTGTGTCCACTTGAACACCATATGCNCGGCTCCACACTAAAACGAAAGAAACCATAGACTATCTCCCATTCAGTTTGTACAAAATAACTTACTGCTTTTAATATGCATATTCATATATTTTATTGACACTGTAAAACGAAAGGCATGGAGTTATTTAAAAACTACGTCCGTATTCAGCATAATTTAAAACTTGTTTGACTCTTTGCTCAAGTATGTAAATCCCAACTGGGTATGTGTAAGACTGGAGCATCCAGTTTTTCTACCAGGTGCTCATAGATATCTGACATTGGACTGAAAATGAAAATTGAATGACAGTCATACAATATCAATTCAATTTTTTTCAATCAAAATAAGGATATTTATCCAAAACAACAATTATTCTTACAAAACTTGCACAAAGGTTTTCAGGGTCGAGGAATTGGAATCTCTAATGAGATTTGGAGCGTTTCCCAAAAATCACGACCGAACCACTGTGTCTCATGGCAAACAAAACTCAGCAGTCATGTTACCTTTTTGCCTCTCACAATTCATTTACCGTCACGCCGCTATTCCATTAGTCCTCTAGGAGTCATTACACGTAAGCCACGTCCAACCTTGTTCAATCGATCTCACCGATTCCACTCATATTTTTATAGTCGATAGTTCCAACAAAATCAGGAAGAAACTGAAGATTGCAACTCGAACGGATGATCTATTCTGGAGATATATGCACTCGAAGTAAGACGGGTCAAATTTTTTGTGCATTGACAATTTTCAGTAAATTTTCATTTTCTCAAGAACAATAAGAGCTGTAACAAAACCATCTTCACCACCAATAGCATTGAAAGTATCTAATGTCGGAAAAACATTTCTCCATACAATCGATCTGACTCAGAAAACAGGGCTCCAGTCTATGGGACGAATTGGTCATATCAGGGAGGTAGGTGAATGTGAATATAATCTCATATGAAAGCGAACATCAAATTGCATCGAATGATGTGTTCAAAACGTTCATATTTTGATTTTCAACAGTGAAAAGCTTTTTAACTAGATTATGATATTTACGAGAAAAACTCACTGGAAAGCAAAACAGTTGTGCTAGTTCTTTTATACATCATTTTTATATATGCAAATATTTGTACATATTATGATAGCGCGTAAAATTCTCTATATTTCTATTCAAAAATATCTTCAATAACACATTACATGAGAAAAAACCACAATAAAGACACCCTAGTCCTCAGATTTCTCCAAAACCTACTTTTTCTCTCTTTTATTAAATTTTCTAGTTAGGTAAATAGAAAATCATCTATGCATTCTGGTAGCGCTTGCAAGTCTCCATCTTTGGATGTATCACTCAAAAATCATCAAGACGTTGAAGAGTATTTAGTACGCGACATTATAATCAAAGTCAGTGAAAATCATCTAAGTAAGTCTTTCTATCTAGACGTTTTTATCGTTACAGCTTTATTTGGTAGAAAAACAAATAGCACACCTAGAATCAATATGAAAAACTCAACTTTTTGTAGAAAAATATTTTTTACCCAAAATTCACCTGAAGGGGATTTGAGGACCAATTTTCAAAAACAAACTGTTGAAGGGTATTGGAGGTGAATTTTCGGTAAAAAAATATTGTGCTATAAAAAGTATCATGATTAGTGCAGTTTTTCGTGTTACTTCTGAAAGTGCTCTTTGTTTCTCTACCAAAGTAAGATATAATGATAAAAACGCCTAGATGCGAAGATTTACTTAGATGATTTTCACTGACCGTGATTATAATGCCGCGTACTAAATACTCTTCAATGTCTTGGTGAGTTTTGAGTGATACATCAAAGGATGCAGAATCGCAAGCGTTACCAGAATGCATAGATGCTTTTCTATTTACCTAGCTGGAAAATTTAATGAAAGAGAGAAAAAGTAGGTTTTGGAGAAGTTTGAGGACTAGGGAGCCTTTATTGTGCTTTTTCTTTCTCATGCAATATGTGTTATTCAAGAGGTTCTTGTGTAGAATTGCAGAAAATTGTATGCGCTATCAGAATACGTACGAATATCTTAATTTATAAATATAATATATAAAAAGTAATGAACACAACGTTTTTGTTTTCAAGTGAATTTTTCACGAAAATATCATAATCTTGTTAAAAAGCTTTTCACTACTGAAAATTAAAATAACAAAGTTTTGAACACAACATTCGAGACAATTTGATGTTCTCTTTCATATGAGATTATATTTACATTCACCCACCTCACTGATATGACCAATTCGTCCCATAGACTGGAGCCCTGTTTTCTGAGTCAGATCGATTGTATGGAGAAATGTTTTTCCGACATACGATACTATCAATGCTATCAAATGATAGCCCATTGACTATAATATTGATGGTGAAAACGTTTTTGTTACAGTTCGTTTCGTTCTTGAGAAAATGAAAATTGCCAATGCACAAAAAATCCGACCCGTCTTACTTCGAGTGCATATATCTCCAGAATAGATCATCCGTTCGAGTTGCAATTTTCAGTTTCTTCCTGATTTTGTTGGAACTATCGACTATAAAAATATGAGTGAAATCGGTGAGGTCGATTGAGCAACGCTTTGCTGTAATTGGTCGTGGCTTACGTGTAATGGCTGCTAGGGTGTGCAGTACTAGCGTAGGACAATGAGATGCGAAGGGGATAAGATGTGGAATAGACTGGAGCGGGATGAAGTTACCGTTGGCGAATATCCACCTCTCACCTAGGATCACGATTGACATCTCAATACAGACCCACATATGTATCTTGGCAGCCAATGGGACTTTTCAAAATTCTCGAGTTCAACCTTGTTTGAATGGGAGAATCTATACCTTGGAATTTATTCATGTTTCATAAAATTCAATTTTATATGTCTTCTTATCGAAAAGAATCGAACTCCAGAATATCGGAAAATAAATTAGAGATTCAGATATTTCGCCTCCAAAAATCTCTAGCCAAANTTTTTCTCATGCAATATGTGTTATTCAAGAGGTTCTTGTATAGAATTGCAGAAAATTTTATGCGCTATCATAATACGTACGAATATCTGAATTTATAAAAATAATATATAAAAAATAATGAACACAACGTTTTTGCTTTCAAGTGAATTTTTCACGAAAATATCATAATCTTGTTAAAAAGCTTTTCACTGCTGAAAATTAAAATAACAAAGTTTTGAACACATCATTCGATGCAATTTGATGTTCTCTTTCATATGAGATTATATTTACATTCACTAACCACCCTGATATGGCCAATTCGTCCCATAAACTGCAGCCCTGTTTTCTGAGTCAGATCGATCGTATGGAGAAATGTTTTTCCGACATAATATACTTTCAATACTATCAAACGATAACCCATTGACTATACTATTGATGGTGAAAACGTTTTTGTTACAGCTCTTATCGTTCTTGAGAAAATGAAAATTATCAATGCACAAAGAATCCGACCCCTCCTCTTACTTCGAGTGCATATATCTCCAGAATGGAGCATCCGTTCGAGCTGCAATTTTCAGTTTCTTCCTAACTTTGTTTGGACTGCCTAGTATGAAAATATAAAACAAATCGGTGAGATCGGTTGAGCAACGTTTTGTTGTAATTGGTCGTGGCTTACGTGCAATTGTTCCTAGGATGTCCAGTGTTAGCGTAGGACAATGAGACGCGAAGGGGGATAGGATGTGGAGTAGAATGGAGCTGGATAAATTTACAGTTGGCGAACATCCATCTCCCACCTAGGATCAACCTTGACATGCCCATACAGACCCGCATATGTATCTTGGCAACCAATGGGAGTTTTCAAAATTCTCGAGTTCAATCTTGTTTGAATGGGAGAATCTATACCCTGGAATTTATTCATGTTCCATAAAATTCAATTTTATGTCTCTCATCGAAAAGAATCGAACTCCAGAATATCGGAAAATCAATTAGAGTTTCAGATTTTTCGTCTCCAAAAATCTCTAGTCAAAGTTAGTATAAAGTGCTTATTTTCATGAAGTAGCCTTTTTTGGATTGCAAATAAATCATTTGAAATTATGTCTCTTACTCTTAGTTATGATCTTAATTTTTAATCTAATGTCCAGATGGTGAAGATGCCGAAAGTGTCTTGTAGATGATGAGGCGCTCAGGATTTGAAACCTACATTTACCCGCTTAGTAAAACCTGTTACATTTTATAAATGATTGAAAAATGTTACAAACATTACCGTTGTACTATGTTTTTCTTTTACTATATGTGATACCATGACTTCGTTGTGTTAGGTCGTCTATTTTTCAAATCGGACATCTTCTTTAGCAACATACCATTGTTAACCCTTAAATATGTCCTTGCATTAATCTCAAAATATTGTGATACCATATATATATATATATATGCATGGTCTCGCAAAAGTCATCATCATTCAATAAACATATCTGTATAGGGCGCCCAGTAGATCGTTAGACAAAAAGGAATTTGAATATCTCTATTATTCTCCCATCGCATGAACTATATTTTTTCTGAGAGTAGAGGACAAATTGAACTTTTTAATCATGAAGTAACAGTTCACTCACTATACTACGGGTCAGTTTTGATGAGGCCTCACTAGTCATCCATAGATAGCTCTTCAATAGTACCTTTTTGTTAAAAATCAAGTGAATTAATAACTTCATCTCTTTTCTGCCTTCTTTTTTTTCCTGGACAATGAAGGAACCTTTTGATAATATCTTATTTGAACGTAAAAAAATTCGTTAGACAATGAAATGAACAGCTGTTTCGAAATATTTTTTCGGAAATTTTGATTTTAGAATATTGGCATCATTTTTTAAAAGTACATTTTTGAGAATCACTGTTCTTTTTATTTTTTGGTCTCACGACTGCAGTACGTCAATGCATTAGTTAAAAGTATTCTTTTTGGATATTGAACATCTTTATGATTATTATCCTGACGTGTAGCAGCCTGCATTGTGAGATGTTGTTTCTGTCATGAACTTCATCATTCAAAAATAATTGTTATTAGATTCAAACAACGATTTGAAATGATTTAGTTTTTTTATGATCCCTTTGGCGGCTGCAGTTTCCACTAATCCAAATGGCATATCATAGTTGTTGTTTTTTGTTTTCTTCTGCAAATCATTGACTACGTTTAACTTGCGATTTATCTGTTATTGGTAATCGAGATGTGCAATTTCTATTTCTACAGTCCGTGTTAATTCCTAATAATTGCACTGTGCTTCCCAGAAGTAGTTCCAGACGTAGCCGCTTTTTGTTGGTAAGATGTCATCCTTCAATTTTTCATGAGTCGTTGTGAATATTTGAGCGTTGGATAGTCTTTCTGATGTTTCAAAGCTACGCTGTTAAATATTGTTTATTTGAGTGTGGGTGTGGGGTGCTCATGCAAAACAATTCGACGAAAGATCTGTTTTAATTAATCTTTTTCTGATTAATAATTCATTAAAATAGCACTAATATTAACAGATGTAATAGGATTTCTTGATTTTAATTAAATTTTAATCGATTATTTGATTGTTAATCAATTTTAAATAGGGATGAGAATTAATTGTTATTGTTATAAATAGCCGAATATCGTTCTTTTTTTTGGAAAAAATTCTATCTCACCTCTCTGTATATTGTAATTGTACCTGTGATGTGCGATTGTGCTTTCGAACGAATTTCCAACTTCTATAGTGCTGATTTATATGATATAACCAAGATAGACAGCTAGTTGAGTTTTCAGAAAAAAGTGATTGCTATTGTTATTATTAACAACAAGATAACAATAAATTCTCACCTCCAATTTAAAATACTGTGACTGAAACGTGCGTTTTTCTTTAGTTTTCACTTGCAAACTTCAATTTCTTATTATTTTTCTGACTCGTCGGGTCGACAAATGGTAACGGTTGTAGTAATCCTATCCTTGATGCATGCATATAGGAGAACAACCCATACTCATTCGTGCATGCTATAATACCGATATCGTAGATTAAAATGTATTAAAAATTTAAAAAATCAAATTATAATCCAATTATAATAGTACAATTATCATCAATTATTGATCAGCAAAAAAAAGGGTGTGGGTCTCGATTTCTTCAATAACTAAATCCACATCCGTTATATTGTAATATGTTCATGTTTGTCCAGTCGTCTGATATACTATTCATGTCTTATTCTTCCTCGTTGCATCATCAAATTTAAGTTATATTAGCTGATAACGATCCTATAATGACCGAAAATTTCCATTTTTTCTCATTTTCTTGCAAATAAAACGTTGTCGATATTTATATTTTTTCTATTATTTCAAATCTTAGTTTTTCGGTTAGCCTTGGAAATTCTGGAATTTTCCAAGAAAACACAATATGCTGTTTTCAATAATGTCATATAGCTTGAAACTTTCAGAATGGCACAACAAGAATGATTTCAAAAACTCAGAGCGCAGTTCTTCATGATCATCATCATCTAATACAACGATTTTCATTGTATTCAGTTGTGCTGGAGATTTGAGTTAAAAAAAAAGAACTCTAGTGGTTATGTAACTATCACTTCTCTCGAGGCAGTATCGAACTCTTCCCCTCAGGTGTACATCTCGCATGCTGTCTATAGCATTCTCAGTCTCTTGTTTAGTCCATCATATCTTAAAGAACGTTCTTTATGAATCACTACAATTTCAACTCAATTCTGAAATGGCAAAATAAACAACTCAGTCATATCATTGTATCGAACGATTATGATGCTCGCATTAAAACATATGATGTAGACAATAAAAAAGCAAGTGACCACTTAGCAATGAACCTCTCTTACCAATCTTCAGTGCAATTATGTGGCTACATACGTGTAAGTAACTTCGATTCACAAAAATAGCATTAACAACGTGAAAAATTAATGAAACTCACCAATCTTCAGTACAGTTACAACACGCCTATCAAGAGAGATCGTCACAATAAAGACTAAATAAATAATCACATTGCCTATAAATACTGCTCAAGATTTAGTATATTTATCTTCAAAAAACAAAAATGTATTTCTGTGCTAATTAACTTAATCGAGTAATACAAGAAACATGAATAATTTCAAGGATTTGACAGTACATTTTCCCCTTCGCTGTGAAGAAAATGTTCATAGTTCAAAGCTCATCATAAAATTATGTCAGCTACGAATAGTTGTAAGGTAGACTCTGTTCCATTACTCTACAGAAGCATGCCGTTCCTACAGTCAGGTAATAACAAGTCTAAGAATGATATGAAAAAAGAACTGTTTTTTGTGCAAAGATTTTGTTCATATGTTTTTTTCACTTGTTATCTATTATACTATGTTAGAAACTTGATGAAAAAGCACATAGTATATCAACAATTAGTACAACAGCGCTGAAAAATTATTTCATGGTGACATAGTAAGATTTTTTATCAAATTTTTTCATCGTTATTACATTAAAAACGAATATTTTATATAAATGGTCGATTCGTCTATTCTATTCACATTGTAGCTAACAGTTGCATATGCAGACACTGTCCAATAACATGACAACTATGAAAGATTCGGATTGAAGCGTTGTTCTTCAAATACGACCGTTCTCACCAAAATAAAACTGGGAGCATACAAATTTGTCAACACAAGGTAGTTAGCGGTTCCCACAAATACTTTATTCAAAAATTATTCTTACATGAAAGATAGTTCTTATTCTGCAACAAAGTATCAAAAATCATCGGTGGAACAAATAAGCCACACAAATATTTTCCTCAGATAGTTTGTTGCTTCCGTAAAAGCGGATGCAACTCCTCACATGGTCGAAGATGGCATCAACAATGAATAATCCACAGCAAGATTGCGTACGGATATTTTCCTCCTTTTGAAGGCAAGATGTTCACTTCCTGTAACGACCAAACATCATATTAGGATTAATAACTTCGTAGTACGACATTGCACAGATATATGCGTCTTGTTTAAAAAGAAGCCTGCACTTTATTAAACAATTGACTATGCCATCAAAAATGAATAGTACATAGCATTATTCTATGCAACTAGGTTGTTAGCTTCGTTGAAGATTATATATTCCATATTATAATGAAAGATTATGTGAGAAATAAACGATCTACACCAGAGTTTCGTTCAATTATTTGCCTGATATAGAAGTCGCAGTACGTTATTATGTGTATAATCAAAGATTTTGTTAATAATTAATAATTCGTAGCAACAATCTCGACAGATATTTCACTTACATGAAAATGACGCACTACAGTTCAAAAGTGCGTCGGAACTGATACAAAAAAGGGATGCATCTAAGCAATACACTGTTCAACAAGGTTGCTCATGCCAAGCGAAACTACGCAGTTCACAAGTCATTAGATCTAATATTAATAGTGAACACTTCTAATCAAGAATATATTCAAGTAGCTTCATCGATTCAAACGATCATATCGAGTACACCACATCATAAAAAACTTTCTATTGCAAACGAATAGCTTCTAGAAGAAAATGCATCAACTATGATGCTACTTTCCTTTATGAAGTTAACGTCGAAAAAACGATTCATTAGCGTAATCAACATGAATATAGTGTACCAATAATTCGTTCAGTTGCTTTCATCACTTCAGCGTACAGCTGCAAAATCAACAACACATTCAAACATAGCATCAGACGTAATTAATTATTACCAAACGTGCTCTCAAGTATCATGCCTAATGCCGAAGCAATGTTTTTAACTACTGATGCATTCAAACACACCTCTTAAATGAATAGTTACAAATATATCTCTCTTCAGGTATTTTCTTCGCCATGTATCGATTACTTGAAGTTTGTGACAGCATGAAAGTTTGAGTCACAAATGAATCAATAGGAATACTAATCCGTTCAATTATTTGTTTCGTTTCGAAACTGAATGCTCATATCTTCGAATCGCACAGAAGGGCGAATTATAAATGAATTATAATCATTAGGCGCTCATTCGTATGCATGACTCAAACCGGAACGAAGGCGTACCAATCACAGCTAGATAATATACATCATCACAGATGTACATTCCTTACCAAGATCATGTTTACCTATTTCTGTTGTTGTCGAGTGTATCACCACAACTGAAAGCATATTGAAACACGATATCATGAATGAACACACTCCAAAAATGTTTTATTCAAATTCAATTCTATCGCCCCACTACTAATGCATGATTACAAAATCACATGAGTTCTTGTCGAAAAAGATTCAATCTAAGCAAGTATTTGTTCGATCCACTATCTCACCCCAGAGTGAAAAAACCGTCTTCCTGCAATGATACTCGACAACCTAGAAACTAAATAACCGTCATCAACTGAGTGTTCAACATCGATACGAACAGACACACGCAAACCATTAAGGCCGTAAATCATGAAAATCCATAGAGAAAAAGCATAGTTCAAACAAATGCGTTATCCAAGGATTCTGTTCTTCATAAAGTAAGACATGTAGTTCATACGCTTTAATAGCATTGCATAGAAACTAAATACTCTTTACTAGCATTTTGTCCTACTATCAGCTGCAAATAGAACTACATTAAACGGATCCACCCCAATTTACACCGGTCTACATCAGAAAAGAAAGCATCTAGCAGTAGTAAGTTCAAATATATCCCTTCGCTCAGACTACAAATATGTTCATATTACCAGCCGAGTCGATCATGTCCACTTTCAATAATTTCTAAAACACATAATTTCTACTATGCGCTTCACATAAGTTCCAAATTTCACTAGAAACCTAGATTTGACTATCACATCAAAACTGACTGGCGCACAGGAAAAAATGATTCCGTAATCATATTCACAACTGAACCGTAATGCCACATGGTCCACATAAGATGCATAGAAATTATTCGAACAACTTCAAGTAACACTTTACTCATCAATAATACTCACTCTGAAATAGAGTTCTCCAGTTTATGCCACTTTTAAACATCACAGCAAAAATGAACAGTTGCTAGTAAAAATTCATTCAGGTTTCTTCCTCCCGTCGACATGAATCTGTTCAGTTAGTGCTAATGTACAGCATCAGAGCATAAATGCATAATTCCTACCAAAATCTACTCAGGTATGTACGTCAACTCTATATGAATGTGTGCAATTCGTGTTAACATTGATCATCACCACAGAAATGAATAATTCCCACCAAAAATCAATTCAAACATGTAGTTCACTATGACATGGATGCGTTCAGCTCGTGTAAATGTTGAACATCACAACAGATAGGAATAATTTCTATTAAAGGTACAATAAGAAATGTAGTTCACTTTGAAGTGAGTGCGTTCAGTTCGCATTAATTTTGAACATCACAGCAGAAATGAATAATTTTATAAAAACTCTATTCCGC